>JAREIS010001717.1:12500-54317 GCA_030060385.1 Muscicapa striata striata
GACCCGCGCCGAGGGCCAAAGACTTCTGTGGACCTTCCGTGGAAGAACCGGCCTGAAAGCGGCCTTGCGCTTGTTGGCAGCGATGCCGACCACCCCGCCGCAGCCTCCTCCGTCAGGCGAGATGTGCCAGGGACCGGGGGCTTTGTGCCAATTTTCGCCGCACGTACATGCTTCCCCTCCCCGTGCTGTGGCCCGTGAGGTTCTGTTTTATGGGAGGGTTGTGTAGCGAGTGTCTCTGGGGTTTGGGAGAGGGACAGAGGGGTCACAGGGATGCCGTTCAGGCGGGTTGGTGTGTCAGCAGGCTGAGCACGGGGCACAGGCTGCCCGTCAGTTCAGATGGGAGAGGTGCGGACGCAAAGGGAAAACAAAAAGGATTTGCCAAGAATTTTATTTTCCATAAAAGATGTTTGTTCCAAGTACATTGAAAAGGGCATTTGCAAGAAAAAAAAAAAAAACCAAAAAAACCAATAAATAAATAAAAGGTTGTCGAAAATGCTTATTGGTCTTGAAATCTGGTTTGCAGGGAGAGAAAGGGCGGCAAGAAAGCCACACAGCTCCGAAGTGATATGGGGCTGCGAGGTTCCCCCCACTTCGGGATAGCACGAGGATACCAGGTCTACCCGGCTCCGGGGCCGGCGGCCCGGCTGGCGGGATCCGCCAAACGCCGGCGAGGAGGGCGCTGCAGCGGCCCGCGGCGATGGGGTGAACAGGTCTACCCTACTCTGGGGCGGCCACCAGAGACCAGTTCTACCCGTCTTAGCGGCCAGCCGTCCGGCCAGCGGGATTCGCCTGCCGCCGGAAGGAGAGGGCGCTGCAGCGGCCCGTGGCGCCAAGGTGAACAGGTTTACCCTTCCCCAGGGCAGCCACAGGAGACCAGGTCTACCTGGCTCCGGGGCCGGCAGGCCGGACGGCGGGGTCCGCCTGCTGCCAGCGGGGAGGGCGCTGCAGCAGCCTGCAGCGCAGGGGTAAACAGGTCTACCCTTCTCCGGATCAGCCGCCGGAGACCAGGTATACCCGTATCCGGAGCCAGCGGGCCGGCCAGCGGGATCCGCCTGCTGCCAGTGGGGAGAGCGGTGAAGCAGCCCGCAGTGCCAGGGTGAACAGGTCTACCTTACTCCAGAGCGGCCGCTGGAAGCCAGGTCTACTTGGCTCCGGGGCCAGCGGGCTGGTTGGCGGGATTTGCCTTCCACCGGCAGGGAGGGCGCTGCAGCTAAGCGCGGCGCTGGGGTGAACAGGTCTACCCTTCCCCAGAACGGCTGCCGGAGACCAGGTCTACCCAGATCCGAGGCCAACAGGCCGGTTGGCAGGATCTGCCTGCCTCCGGCAAGTAGGGCGCTGCAGCGGACCGCAGCGCCTGGGTGAACAAGTCTACCCTTCTCCAGGGCGGCCGCCAGAGACCAGGTCTACCTGGCTCTGGGCCCAGCGGGCCGGCTGTCGGGGTCCTCCTGCCGTAGGCGGGGAGGGCGCTGCAGTGGGCCACGGCACTGCAGTGGAGAGGTCTACCCTTCTCCGCGGCAGCTGCCGGATACCAGGTCTACCCTGCTCCGAGGCCGGTCGGCCCGCTGGCAGGATCCGCCTGCCGCCGGCGGGGAGCGCGCTGCAGCGGCCTGCGGCGTAAAGGTGAACAGGTCTACCGTTCTCCGGGACGGACAGCTGAGACCAGGTCTACCCGGCTCCGGGGCTGGTGGGCGGCCGGGCGGGATCCGCCTGCCGCTGGAGAGGCGGGCGCTGCAGCGGTTTGCGCGCCGGGGTGATCAGGTCTGCCCTTCTCCGGGTGGCCACTGGAGACCACGTCTACCTGGCACCGAGCCAACCAGCCGGGCTGGCGGCATCTGCCTGCCCTGCTGCCGGTGGGGAGAGGGTGAAGCGGCCCTTGGTGCCAGGGGTGAACAGGTATACATTTCTGTGTGGCGGACACCGTGAGACCAGGTCTTCCTGCCTCCGGGACAGGCCGGGCCGGCTGGCAGACTCCGCCTGCCGTTGGCGGGAAGGGCGCTGCAGCGGCCCTGGGCACCGGAGTGACGAGCTCTACCCTTCCCTGAGACTACAGTTGGAGATCGGGTCTACCCCGGCCCCAAGGCCGGCCTGCCGGCCAGCGGGATCCACCTGCGGATTGCGAGAATAGCGCCACAGCGGCCCGCGGCACCTGGGTGAACTGGTCTACGCTTCTCTGGGGCGGATACCAGAGACCAGGTCTACCCGGCTCCGAGGCCGGCAGGACGGCCGGCAGGGTACGCCTCCCGCCTGCGGGAGGGCGCTGAAGGGGCCCGGGGTGCCTAGGTGACAGTTCTACCCTTCTCTGGGTGGCTGCCGGAGTCCAGGTCTACCCGGCTCCGGGTCCCGTGGGCCGGCCGGCGTGATCCGCCCTCCGCCAGCGGGGAGGGCGCTGGAGTGGCCTGCGGCGCAGGGGTGATCAGGTCTACCCTTCACCAGGGTGGCCGCCGGAGTCAAGGTCTACCCAGCTCTGGGGCTGGCCGTCCGGCCGACATCATCTGCCTGCCCATGGAAGGGGAGGGCGCTGCAGCGGCCTGCGGAGCCAGGGTGAACAGATCTACCCTTCTCCGGAGGGGCTGCCAGATACCATGTCTACCCGGCTCCGGGGTCGCAGCCCGGCCGGCTGGATCCGCCTGCCGCTGGCGGGGAGGGCGCTGCAGTGGCCCGCGGGGCCGGGGTGAACAAGTCTACCCTACTCTGGGGCGACCGCCAGAGACCAGGTCTACACGGCTCTGGGGCTGGCGGGCAGGCCGGCAGGATCCGCCTGCTGCCGGACGGGGAGGGCGCTGCAGCGGCCCGCGGTGCCGGTATGGACAGATGTACCCTTCTTCGGGGCAGACACCGGAGACCAGGTCTACCTAACCTTGGGGATTGCGGGCCCGCCGACAAGATCCGCCTTCTGCCGGCAGGGAGGGCTCCGCACCGGCCTGCGGCGCCGGGGTGAAAAGGTCTACCCCTCTCCGGAGCTGCTGCTAGAGACCAGGTCTCCCCCTGCCCGGGTCGTCCGGCCGTCTGGCGGGCCCGCCTGCTGGCGGCGGGGAAGTCGTTTCAGCGGCTCGCGGCGACGGGTGAACAGGTTTACCCTTCTCCGGGTCGGGCGCCATAGACCAGGTCTACGCGGCTTTGGGGCCAGCAGACCGGTTGGAGGGTTCCTCCTACCACCAGAAGGGTTGGGCCCTGCAGCGGCCCTCGGTGCCGGGGTGAAGAAGTCTACCCTTCTCCTTAGCGGCAGGCGAAGGCCAGGTCTACCCGACTCCAGGGCCGGCCGATCCGCCAGAGGGATTTGCGTGCCGCCGGTGGGTGAGGCGCTGCAGTGGCCTGCAGCGCCGGGGAGAACAGGCCTAACCTTCCGTGAGGCTACAGCCGAAGACTGGGTCTGGGCCCTGCCGGTTGGCGGGGTCTACCTGCCGTCGGCGAGGAGGGCGCTGCAGCGGTTTGCGTCGCCGGGGTGAACAGGTCTGCCCTTCTCCAGGGCGGCCGCCCGAGACCAGGCCTACCCTGCTCCAGGGCCGGCGGGCCGGCCGGTGAGATCCGCCTGCCGCCGGAAGAGGAGGGCGCTCCAGCGTCCCACGGCGCCGGGTTGAACAGGTTTACCCTTCTCAGCGGCGGCAGCCGGAGACCACATCTACCCGCCTCTGGGGCTTGCCGGCGGCCGGGCAGGATCCACCTGCTGCCGGCGAGGAAGGCGCCTCAGTGACCCGCTGCGCCAGGGTGAACTGGTATAACCTTCTCCACGGCGGCCGCCAGAGACCTGGTCTACCCGGCCCCGAGGCCAGCCGGCCGGCCAGCACGATCTGCGTCCGCCGGAATGGGAGGATACAGCAGCGGTCCGTGGCGCTGGGGTGGGCATATCTACCCTTCTCTGGGGTGTGCGCCAGAGTCAAGGTTTACCCAGCTCCGGGGCCGGCCTGTCGGCCGACGGGGTCCACCACTTGCCGGCCGGAAGGGCGCTGCAGGGGACTGCAGCGCCAGGGTGAACAGGTCTGCCCTTCTCCGGGGCGGCCGCCGGAGACCAGGTCTACTCGGCTCCGGGGCTGGCCGGCCAGTTGGCGGGATTTGCCTTCTGCCAACGGGGAGGGCGCTGCAGCAGCCCGTGGCGCCCGGGTGTAAGGGTCTACCCTTCCCGGGGTGACCGCGGGAGACCAGGTCGAACCGGCTCTGGGACGGACCGGCCGGAGGGCGGGATCCGCCTGCCGCCAAAAGGAAGTGCGCTGCAGCGGCCCGCAGCGCCGGGGTAAAGAGGTCTACGCTTCCCTTAGGTGGCCGCCGGATACTAGATCTACCCTGCTCCGGGGAAGTGGGTCTACCGGCAAGACCGGCCTGCTGCTGGCGGGGAGGTCGCTGCAGCGGCCCGCGGCGCCGGGGTGAACAGGTCTACCCTTCCGCAGGGCGGCCGCCAGAGACAAGGTCTAATTGGTTCCTGGGCCAGCCGGACGGCCGAAATGATCCGCCTGCTGCCAGCAGGGAGGTCGCTGCAGCGGCCCCCGGCGCCGAGGTGAACAGGTCTCCCCTTCCCTGAGGCGGCTGCCGGAGACCAGGTCTACCCGGCTCCAAAGCCGGCCAGTTGGTCGGCAAGGTCTGGTTGCTCCTAGCAGGGAGGGCGCTGCAGCGGCCCACGGTGCCGGAGTGAACAGCTCAACCATTCTCCAGGGCAGCCGCCGGAGGATATGTCTACCCGGCTCCGGGGAGGGCGGGCCGGTTGGCGGGATACAGCTGCCGTCGAAAAGGGGACAAAGCTACAATGGCCCAAGGCGCCAGGTTGAACAGGTCTACCCTTCTCCGTGGCAACCGCTGGATACCAGGTCTACTCAGCTCCGGGGTCGGCCGGATAGCCGGTGCGATGCGCCTGCCACGAGAAGGGGAGGGCGCTGCAGCGCCCCGCGGCACCGGGGTGAACATGTCTACCCTTCTCTGCGGGCGGCGGCCGGAGACCGAGTCTACCCGGCTACGGGGCCGGCCGGCCAGCAAGACACGTCTGCTGCCTGAAGAGGAGGGTGCTGCTGCGGCCCGCGGCACCAGGGTGAACAGGTCTACACTTCAACAGGGTGACCGCCGGAGACTAGGTCCATCCGGCTCTGGGGCCAGAGGGCCATCCGGTGATGTCCGCCTGCCGCCAAACAGGGGAGGGCGCTGCAGCAGCCTGCGGCGCCGGTGTGAACAGGTCTACCCTTCTCCGGGCCAACCGCCGGAGACCAGGTCTACCCGACTGTGGGGCCGGCCGGCCAGCGAAGTCCGCCTTCTGCCGGCAGGGAGGTCGCTGCAGCGCCCCGCGGTTCCGGGGTGAACAGATCTACACTTCTCCGGGGCAGCCGCCGGAGACCTGGTCTACCCGGCTCCGAGGCCCACGGGCCTGCCGGCAAGATCCGCCTGCCGCCAGCGGGGAGGGCGCTGCAGCGGCCTGCAGTGCCGGGGTGAAAAATCTACCCTTCTCTGGGCGGCCGCCAGATACTATGTCTACCCGGCTCCGGGCCGGCCGGCCGGCGGCATCTGCCTTGCGATGGTGGGGAGGGCGCTGCAGCGGCCCGCGGTGCCGGGGTGAACTGGTGTACCTTTCTCTGGGGCGGACACTGGAGACCAGGTCTACCAAACCCCAGAGGCGGCGGGCCTGCTGGGAAGGTCTGCCTGCCGCTGGCGGGGAGGGCACTGCAGCGGCCCGAGGCGCCGGGGTGAACAGGTCTACCCTTCTCTGGGGCGGCCAGCCGGATACCATGTCTACCCGGCTCTGGGGCCGGCCGGCCGGCCGGCGGCATCTCCCTGCGGACGGTGGGGAGGGCGATGCAGCGGCCCGCAGAGCCGGGGTGAACAAGTCTACCCTTCTCCGTGGCTGCCGCAGAAAACCAGGTCTACCCGTCTCCGGGGCCGGCCGTCTGGCAGGCGGGCGGGATACCCCAGCTGCCGGAATGGGAAGAGGCTGCAGCGACCCGAGGCCCCAGGGTGAACAGGTCTACCCTTCTACGGGGCGGCAGCCTGAGACCAGGTCTACCTGGCTTCGGGGCCGGCCGCCTGGCCGGCGGGATGCGCCTTTCGCCGGCGGTAAGGGCGCTGCAACGGCCCGCGGCGCCGGGTTGGACAGGTCTACCCTTCTCCGGGGCGGCCGCCGGAGAGCAGATCTACCCGGCTCCACGTCCGAAGGCGGCCGGAGGGATCCGCCTGCCGCCAGCGGGGATGGCGCTGCAGTGGCCCACGGCGCAGGGGACATCAGGTCTGTCCTTCTCCGGGGCGGCCCCCGGAGACCTGCTCTACCCAGCTCTAGGGGCTGGCCAGCCGTCTGGCATCATCTGCCTGCCCCTGAAAGGGGAGGACGCTGCAGCGGCCCGCGTCGCCGGGGGGAACTGATTTACCCTTTTCTGGAGCGGCCGCCGGATCCCAGGTCTAGCTGGCTATGGGGTCGGCAGGTTGGCTGGCGGGATCACCCACTGCCAGTGGGGAGGCCGCTGCAGCGGCCCGCGGCACCAGGGTGAACAGGTCTACACTTCTCCGGGGCAGCCACCGGAGACCAGGTCTACCCAGCTGCGGGGCCGGCGAGCCAGCCGGCGGGATCCGCCTGCTGCCAGCGGGGAAGGCGCTGCAGTGGCCCGCAGCGCAGTGGTGAATAGGTCTACCCTTCTCCGCGGCGGCCGCCGGAGACCAGGTCTACTTGGCCCCGGGTCTTGCGGGCTGGCTTGCAAGATCAGCCTGCCGCCGACGCGGAGGGTGTTGCAGTGGCCGGCGGCGCCGGGGTGCAAAGCTCTACCCTTCTCCAGGGCGGCTGCCGGAGACCAGGGCTACCCGGCTCCGGGGCCGGCCGGCCGACCGGCACGATATGTCTGCCGCCGGCAGGGAGGACGCTGAAGCGGCCTGCAGCGCTGGGGTGAACAGGTCTACATTTCTCTGCGGCGGACGCCGTAGACCAGGTCTTCCCATCTCCGGAACAGGCCGGCCGGCCGGCGGGCTCCGCCTGCCGTTGGCGGGAAGGGCGCTGCAGCGGCCCTCGGCACCGGAGTGATGAGCTCTACCCTTCCCTGAGGCTACAGCCGGAGACCACGTCTACCCCAGCTCCGAGGCCAGCCTGCCGGCCAGCGGGATCCGCCTGCGGACGGCGAGAATAGTGCCACAGCGGCCCGCGGCACCTGGGTGAACTGGTCTACGCTTCTCTGGGGCGGATACCGGAGACCAGGTCTACCCGGCTCCGAGGCCGGCCGGCCGGCCAGCAGGATCCGCTTGCCGCCAGAAGGGGAGGGTGCTGCAGCGGCCCACATAGCCGGGCTGAACTAGTCTACCCTTTTTCTGGGCAGCGACCGGAGACCAGTTCTGCCCAGCTCCTGGGCCGGCTGGCCACCTGGCGGGATCCGCCTGCCGCCGGGAGAGGAGGGCGCTCCAGCGTCCCGCGGCGCCGGGTTGAACAGGTTTACCCTTCTCAGCGGTGGCAGCCGGAGACCACATCTACCCGCCTCTGGGGCTTGACGGCGGCCGGGCAGGATCCACCTGCTGCCGGCGAGGAGGTCGCTGCAGTGACCCGCTGCGCCGGGGTGAGCAGGTCTACCCCTCTCCACGGCTGCCGCCGGAGACCCGGTCTACCTGGCCCCGAGGCCAGCCGGCCGGTCAGCGCGATCTGTCTGCCGCCGGAATGGGAGGGTGCTGCAGCGGTCTGTTGCGCCGGGGTGGACATGTCTACCCTTCTCCAGGGTGGCCACCAGAGACTAGGTTTACCGGGCTCTGGGGCCGGCCGGCCAACCGGCAGGAGCCACCTTTCGCCGGCGGGGAGGGCGCTGCAGCAGCCCGCGGTGTCAGGGTGAACTGGTGTACCCTTCTCCACGGCGGCCGCCGGAGACCCGGTCTACCTGGCCCCGAGGCCAGCCGGCCGGCCAGCACAATCTGCGTCCACCGGAATGGGAGCGTGTAGGAATACAACTAGAGAACAGGACTGCAAGCACTGCTCAGCTTGTCACAACTGACATGGATATGTTGGCCATAGTAGGCCGCAAGCCTTGGCAAGAGTAGGCTGCAGGCCTTAGCAAGAGTAGGCCTCAAGCCTTGGCACGAGTAAGCAGGATTTTGGAGAAGGAATGCAAGAGATAAGAAAGTGCTTGGTACGGGGTATATACCTGGCTAGCTTAAACGAGGCATAGATTGAGCAATGTTATGTAGTTATATAACTTAGCAACATGAATATGATCGGTGCGCTATTTTTAGTAATAAGTAAAAAAGTATATAAACTTTGCTTTGTGGATCAATAAACGGCTTCATGGCATAACGTGAAGACCCCGTCTCTTCATTGCCACCGCCGTCAAATGGTGCCCACCGTGTGAGGACTGCAACTGTCGGACGGCGGAGCCCCCTTAGGACGTGACTCCGCTCGGAGGAGCAGGAGGGAGGATCTGCTCGGGAGAAGCAGGACACGCTGGCCAGCGACAAGCTTTCAACCCCTCTGGATAGAGGTGAGCCACAGGGGCTGGTTCCCCTGAATTCCTTATTTGCTACGGGGAAACATGGGACAGGCAATGTCCAGAGAGGAAAGAGACGTTATTGAACTTATGCAAAAGCTGTCAAACAGCACGGCAAATCTTTGCCTTTGAATCAGTTGAAGATCTTGTTGAAATGGACATCATTTAAACTGCCGGGGGTTTCCCAGACCACAATCTTTATAACAGACTTGTGGGATGAAGTGGGAGTGAAACTCTGGAATGCTGTAAGTAAAGGAGACAAAGCAGCTGCAAATATGATTCCCTCTTGGAGAGTAGTCTTTGAAACTTTAAAAGCCCAAGAAAAATTACAGGCAAAAGATAAGGGGGATGCTCCATGCCCCCCCGCCGCAGAGGCTCGCAGCTCTTTGCAAACTGCAGAAACTGTGCAACCCACAGCCCCCCCTCTCGTAACCCCCTCTCCATCAAATATCAAGGTGAGAGGCTCTGCAAAATCCATAAATGTTTTCGCTGCTGACTACAGTCCAGAGAGCGAAGATGAAGGAGAGGAGGATCCCTTTGATCCTGGGGTTGTTAATCCCGATGATGAGCCAAATTTATTTCCTCCTGACCCTCATGACAACTGGGTCCGCTTTAAAGCAACAAGCATTAATGGAGGAGATCTGGACATTGCTGAAAATATTGTTGCACCTGTCATTTATTCTGGAGTTCGAAGACGAACAGCCCAATGGGATCCGCTCTCTTTCCAAGAAATTAAAGAGCTCCGACGGGCAATTACTGATCATGGTATTAGCTCTCCATTCTTTACGACCATCCTAGAGTCGGTGCTTGCTGCCCACACAATGACCCCGCATGATTTAAGAACGCTTGCTCGGTTGCTGTTAACACCTGCTCAACTCGCTTTGTGGGAAAAAGAATGGGAAAGAGGTGTGCAAAATTTAGTGGTTACTTATGTGGGTCATTCTAATGCGGCTCTGACAAACCTCACATTTAGACAGCTCATGGGGGTAGGGCCACATACAGATCCTGCAGCCCAAGCCAGAGACTGCCCGAGAGAAGCCTTAGATGGAACCCGAGAGGCAGCTCGGCAGGCATTTCTTAAGGTCCCTGATACTCGAAAACCCCAGAAAGCTTTTACATCCATCACTCAGGAGGCACAAGAGCCATACATGCATTTTGTGGACCGCCTTAAGCAAGCGCTCGAACGCCAAATAGATAACTCAGAGGCTCGTGAAATTTTACTTTTAAAACTTGCTGTTGAAAATGCTAATGCAGACTGCAAAAAACTTCTCAAATCCTTGCCAAATCAAAACCCGACTTTAACAGAAATGATTGAAGCATGCAATCGTATCAGGACTTTAGAACATCAATATGAAACTATGACTAAAGCTCTTGCTGCCATAAAGTGTCCCTCTGAGTCTGCAGAAGTTTGTTATGGGTGTGGCAAACCTGGCCGCTTTAAGAAAGACTGCTTAGCTTTGAAAGGAAACAAATCAAAAGCACCTGGTTTGTGTCCACGATGTCGCAAGGGATCGCACTTTGCTAACAAATGTCATTCTAAGTATGATTCTGAAGGTCGCCTGATCCAGGGAAACGGGTTCCGGAGCGCGGGGCAGCACCGCTGCGCTACGACACAAATGCCTCGGTCGCCTCCGCAGATGCCATCGCAAGTGCCACCACCGCAGGTGTCCCCTGCTGCGTCTCCTCAGGTCCTCGCCCAGCAACTTCAGGCAATGCCAGAATGGACTTGGCAACATCAGTCACGGTGACGTTACTTGATTCTTCTATTCATTTACTCCCCACAGGAATCTTCGGATCACCAGGACCAAAGAAAGGTGCTTTGCTAATAGGGAAATCTTCAAATAACCTTGCAGGACCTTTTGTCCTCCCTGCAGTAATAGACTCTGACTTTATTGGAGAAATAAAAATCATGGCATGCACACCCCTTCCCCCCTGTACTATCCCTGAGGGAACTCACATTGCACAGTTAATTCCTTTTCCACAAGATTCGGTGTTTGTTGCACAAGAACAACAAGAGGGGGTGGGTGAATTTGATCCTGCAGAAAACCCACAAATATTATGGGTACAGACAATTTCTGATAAGCGTCCCACTTGCAAATGCACCCTGTCATTACAGGGACAGAAAATAACACTTACTGGTATAATAGATACCGGAGCTGATGTAACTGTCATTTCTCAAGATAAATGGCCTTCTAATTGGGCCCTCACTGAGGTACCCCAAGCTCTATCTGGAATAGGGGGGAGCAGTTGCAGCTATCAAAGCCTAAATCTCATTCAAGTCACGGGACCAGAAGGCCTTGTAGCATCTGTTAAGCCTTTTGTTTTGTCTGTACCTATGGCGTTATGGGGACGAGATGTACTTTCTCAATGGAGTTTCAAAATTCAGTTGGATTTTTAGTGGGGGCCATTGAAGTGTGCGACACCCTGAAACTAACCTGGAAAACCACCACACCTGTCTGGGTAGATCAATGGTCCCTGCCTCTAGTTAAATTGCGCGCACTCACTGATCTTGTCCAAAAACAAGTTCAAAAAGGTCACATAGTCCCCTCCACCAGTCCCTGGAACTCTCCTGTATTTGTAATTAAAAAACAATCTGGCAAGTGGCGTTTGCTCCAAGACCTCTGCAAAATTAACTCTGTAATGGAGGATATGGGGGCTTTACAGCCCGGCCTCCCATCTCCTACCATAATCCCTCGAAATTGGCATTTAACAGTTATTGATTTAAAAGATTGCTTTTTTGACATTCCTTTGCATCCTGATGATGCTCCTAAATTTGCCTTCTCTGTACCTAGTACTAACATGCAAGCTCCCTTGCAGAGATACCACTAGGTTGTGCTTCCGCAAGGAATGAAAAACAGTCCCACTATTTGTCAGTGGTTTGTTGCAAAGGTCCTCAGTCCCATTCGCCAAAAAATGCCAGCTGCCTTGCTGTATCATTATATGGATGACATTCTAATTGCAGCAGAACATCAGGAAGTGATGGAGGAAACCTTAGCCCTTGTCATTGCTGCTGTGACTCAGGCAGGACTCAGTCTTGCCTCAGAAAAAATACAACAATTACCTCCTTGGAAATATCTCGGTTGGCGCATTAGGACCCAGTCCATTTCCCCTCAGCCTTTGCAAATTCACACAAACATTCAGACTTTGCATGATGCTCAAAAACTCTTAGGGACAATTAATTGGGTTCGTTCCTTATTAGGAATTTCAAACGCAGATCTAAGTCCTTTGTTTAATCTGTTAAAAGGAGATTCACATCTCCTGTCCCCTCATCAGCTCACACCAGATGCTTGCCAAGCACTGCAAAAGGTCGCTGATGCCATTTCAAACAGGCAAGCTGCCCGATGGGCCCCTGAGCTACCTTTCTCTTTAATTATTCTAAATCCAGCTAAGCAACCTCATGCTTTGATTTTTCAATGGGATCCTAAAGCGCCAGACCCACTGTTGATCATTGAGTGGATTTTTCTGTCTCACCAAATGTCTAAAACTATTAGTACTCAACATGAAATGATAGCATTACTTATTATCAAAGCTCGTGACAGGCTCACCACACTTGCAGGTGTGGATTTTAGTTTAATCTGTTTACCTGTTACTACTGTTTATTTGCAATGGTTATTGCAACAGTCTGATGTGTTTCAAATGGCTCTTGCTGATTTTTCTGGACAGCTTTCTTCACATCCTCCGAAGCACAAGCTCATAGCAACAAGCTTTAATCTTCTGATGCAGCCCAAAAGAAGTGAAGTCCCATTGCAAGCTCTAACTGTCTTTACAGACGGATCCGGTCGCGCCCACAAATCAGTGTTACTTTGGTGGGATGATAACCTCAAGCAATGGAATTCAGATGTTACTACTGTATCAGGTTCTCCCCAAATTGCTGAATTAGCAGCTGTTGTTCGAGCCTTTCAACGATTTGCTACTCCTTTTAATTTAGTAACTGATTCTGCTTATGTTGCAGGAATCGTGGAGCGAGCAGAAGCTGCGGTACTTAAAGAAGTGCCTAATGCTGAATTGTTTCAATGGTTACAACAGCTTGTTTTTCTTTTAGATACTAGACAGCATCCTTATTTTGTTATGCATGTTCGTTCTCACACCACGTTACCTGGTTTTATTACAGAAGGAAATCGTCAAGCAGATTTGCTTACTTTACCAGTTCAAACAACTCAGCCTGTATTACCAGACCGCTTTGCTCAGGCAAAACTCAGTCATTCATTTTTTCACCAGAATGCTGCTGCACTTGCACGCACCTTTGGCTTGACTACTCGCCAAGCCTCCAGTATCGTGGCTGTGTGCCCAGATTGTCAGAGACATTCCTTTCCTTCTCATGCAGGAGGTGTTAACCCTAGAGGACTCCAAAGCCTTCAAATTTGGCAAACAGATATTACTCATTTTCCCGAATTCGGCCGACTTAAATATATTCACTCTTCCATAGACACATTTTCAGGTGCCTTGTTTGCATCCTGCCACACTGGAGAATCTGCAAAGGACGTATGTCGTCACTTTACAAGTGCTTTTGCAGTTTTAGGAATTCCTTCTGAAATCAAAACTGATAACGGCCCTGCATATATTTCTCAGAGAGTTGCAAGTTTTCTTGCTCTCTGGGGAGTAACACACAAAACAGAGATTCCTCATTCCCCTGCAGGCCAAGCTATCATTGAAAGGGCACATGCTTCACTGAAGCGTCTTTTGTTACAACAGAAAGGGGGAATGGGGAATGTCACCCCAGCTGAAAGGTTGCAGAAAGCATTGTATGTTTTTAACTTTTAAATTGTTCCCTGATGGACCCTAACCCTCCAATTGTTAGGCATTTTGGCAATAATCCACAGTTAGAAGCTAAACAGAAAGCCCCAGTCCTTATTAAAGATCCAGAAACAGGTAAGATCAAAGGACCCTATCCCCTTGTCACCTGGGGAAAAGGGTATGCTTGTGTCTCCACAGAAAACGGCCTGAGGTGGATTCCAGCCAAGAGCGTGAGACCATTCCGAGAATCCGTGGAACCGAAAGAAGACTGCTGTAACCCTGGCATCTCACCGGAGATCCCGACCCAGCTATCCTCGGCTCCAGTCCCAGATCCCACCGGACCCTTGTCTCGACCAGCTTCTCCTTAATACGAGAGGAATTATCGACTTCACACTGCTCTTTGAATTCCGTGGCCGCCTGACCCCGGACGCAGTAGAAGACATCCTCGGAGCGCAAGTGTCCAGGCGTGAACGGCAACTGGGACAATTTAGACGAAGAATCGAACTAGAATGTAATCCTATACCTTGTTTTATTTGTAGAAAGCATTGGCATCAGGTGTGGGTTTTGTGTCAGTGTCAAAAGTGCCAGAAAAGGTGGTATTGTGTTGCCAGCCGTCGCCGTGGCCATTGCCCAACGTGTGATCCTTTGCGATACCCCTTTGGCAATTGTGCTGTTTTGAAGTTTGTGTGTGGACATAACTATGGCTGGCTTCCACATCAATATTTCTGGGAGCCGTCTCCGACTCCTCAGGCTGATCCTTGTAATAGGGCTCGGCCTTCACGAAGGGCAGGTAGAATCGTTGCCGTTGTTGCCCCTTCCAGAACGTAATGTTTGGCTCACGCTTGCTGATGCTTTATATGAATCCACGCTATGCCTTTCTATGACTTCTCCAGGTAACCCTTTTCAAACTTGCTTAGTAGCTGTACCTTTAGAAAAAGCTGAATGGGATGCTTTGTACAACATGACTATGCACAAAAATTGTGATGCTCCAGGCAGAATGGAACCCATATGGTGGTGTGAAGACAAATACCGCAAGAAAAAGGGTGAACCAGCTGGATGGTATATGGTAAATGAAAGTTACCTAGGTGTGAACAAAGTTGGGGATTTTTACCCTATACCCCTGCAGCCTCAAGAATTAGACATTTTGGATCCATGCAATCTTTTGCATGTTTCTTTTTAAATTTTCCTGGTAAACGCTCTGCTCAACAGGGATTTGGCCTTGACATTTCAGGTACAGGAATTTACTCCAATGCCTCTGCTTGGTGTAATCACATTCTGCCTCAGCACGTTCAACCTGGAAATGCTGCGCTTGGATTAATCGATAACATCTTTTTAATATGTGGAAATAGAGCCTGGAAAGGAATACCAGGGAAAGCTATAGGCGGGCCTTGTACATTTGGCCAATTAACCATGTTTCACACTTTCCATCACAATCTAACAGCTCTGCACAACTTAGTGCGGGCAAAGCGCAGCACCCATACCTATAGCCCAGGTTGTGATGACAATGTAGAGGCCTGGAGTTTTGGAGCTCGAGTTTTTGCCTCAATTATCCCATCTATTGGAACAGCACATGCATTAAAAACTTTAAATAATCTTGGCTGCTGGCTTGCAAAACAAACTAACGCTACTAGCTCTGCTTTAACAGGCTTGTTAACAGACGTTGAAAGTGTAAGGCATGCTACAATACAAAATAGAGCTGCAATTGATTTTTTGCTTTTAGCACATGGCCATGGCTGTGAGGATTTTGAAGGTATGTGCTGCATGAATCTCTCTGATAACTCTCAGTCCATTCATGCAAACATACAAGCCCTCCGAGACAGTGTCAGCAAACTGAGAGTTATGGATGATAACGACTGGCTTGGAAACATACTCGGAGGATGGGGACTTACTGGCTGGCTTAAGCATGTAGTGAAAACTGGATTTTATGTATTAGCTATGCTTTTGCTTTTGGTAATGTGTTTGCCCTGTATCTTGCAATGTGTTCAGAAATTAATTGACAAGTCAACAAAGTGCATCTTATTGGTACAACAGAAAGGACGAGATGTAGGAATACAACTAGAGAGCAGGACTACAAGCACTGCTCAGCTTGTCACAACTGACATGGATATGTTGGCCATAGTAGGCCGCAAGCCTTGGCAAGAGTAGGCCGCAGGCCTTAGCAAGAGTAGGCCTCAAGCCTTGGCACGAGTAAGCGGGATTTTGGAGAAGGAATGCAAGAGATAAGAAAGTGCTTGGTACGGGGTATATACCTGGCTAGCTTAAACGAGGCATAGATTGAGCAATGTTATGTAGTTATATAACTTAGCAACACGAATATGATCGGTGCGCTATTTTTAGTAATAAGTAAAAAAGTATATAAACTTTGCTTTGTGGATCAATAAACGGCTTCATGGCATAACGTGAAGACCCCGTCTCTTCATTACCACTGCCGTCAGGAGGGTGCAGCAGCGGTCCGCAGCGCCGGGGTGGGCATGTCTATCCTTCTCTGGGGTGGCTGCCGCCGGAGTCTAGGTTTATCCAGCACCGGGGCCGGCCTGTCGGCCGACGGGGTCCGCCACTTGCCGGCCGGAAGGGCGCTGCAGGGGACAGCAGCGCCGGGGTGAACAGGTCTGCCCTTCTCCGGGGCGTCCGCTGGAGACCAGGTCTACCCGCCTCAGGGGCCGGCGGCACGGCCGGCAAGGTCCGCCTACCGCCCGCGGGATGGCGTTGAAGGGGCCCGCGGTGCCTAGGTGACAGGTCTACCCTTCTCCGGGCTGCTGCCAGAGACCAGGTCTACCCGGCTACGGGTCCCGTGGGCCGGCCGGCGGGATCCGCCCTCCGCCAGCGGGGAGGGCGCTGAAGTGGCCTGCGGCTCAGGGGTGATCAGGTCTGCCCTTCTCCAGGGCGGCCGCCGGAGACAAGGTCTACCCAGCTCTGGGGCTGGCCGTCCGGCCGACATCATCTGCCTGCCCACGGAAGGGGAGGGCGCTGCAGCGGCCCGCGGCGGTGGGGTGAACAGGTCTACCCTACTCTGCAGTGACCGCCAGAGACCAGGTCTACTGGGCTCCGGGGCTGGTGGGCAGGCCGGCGGGATCCGCCTGCTGCCGGACGGGGAGGGCGCGGTGCCGGGGTGAAAAGATGTACCCTTCTCCGGGGCGGAAACCGGAGACCAGGTCTACCTAACCCCGGGGCTTGCGGGCCCGCCGGCAAGATCCGCCTTCCGCCGGCGGGGAGGGCGCTGCAGCGGCCCACGACGCCGGGGTGAACAGGACTACCCTTCTCCAGGGCGGCCGCGGGAGACCAGATCTAACTGGCTCCTGAGCCGGCTGGTCTGCTGGCAGAGTCCGCCTGCTGCCAGAAAGGGAAGGGCGCTGCAGCAGCCCGCTGTGCCAGGTTGAACAGGTCCACCCTTCTCCGGAGCGGCTGCCAGCGACCAGGTCTACGCGGCTCTGGGACGGACCGGCCTACCGGCGGGATCCGCCTGGCGCCAACTCGGAGGGTGCTGAAGCCGCTTTTGGTGCTGGCGTGAACAGGTCTACCCTTTTCCAGGGCGGCCGCCGGAGACCAGGGCTACCCGGCTCCGGGGCTGGCAAGCCGGCCGGCAGTATCCGCCTGCCACCGGCAGGGAGGGTGCTGCAGCGACCCGCGGGGACAGGGTGAACAAGTCTATCTTTCTCCGGAGCGACCGCAGGAGACCAGGTCTACCCGGCTCTGGGTCCGGCAGGCCGGTTTGCATGGTGCGCCTTCGGCCGGTCGGGAGGTCGCTGCCGCGGCCCGCGGCGCTGGGGTGAACAGGTCTACCCTTCTCCGGAGCTACTACCGGACACCAGGTCTACCCTGCACCGGGGCCGGCGGGCCGTCTGGCAGTGTCCGACTGCCGCCGTAAGGGGAGGGCGCTGCAGCAGCACACGGCGCCGGGGTGAAGAGGTCTAACCTTCTACGGGGTGGCCACCTGAGACCAGGTCTACCTGGCTATGGGGCCAGCTGGCAGGCGGGCGAGATCTGCGGGCTGCCGCCGGGGAGGTCGCTGCAGCGGCCCGCGGCGCTGGTGTGATCAGGTCTACCCTTCTCCGGGGCGGCAGTCAGAGACCAGGTATATCCGGGTTTGTGGCCGGCCAGCAGGCGGGCGGGATCCGCCGGCTGCCGGCGGGGACGTCACTGCAGCGGCCCGCGGCACCGTTGTGATCAGGTCTACCCTTCTCCAAGGCCGCCGCCAAAGACCAGATCTACCCGGCTTCAAAGACGGCCTGCAGGCCGGCGGGATCCGCCTTCTGCCAGCGGGGAGGTCGCTGCAGCGGCCCGCGGCGCCAGGGTGAACAGGTCTACCCTTCTCGGGACCGGCCGCGGGAGACCAGGTCTTCCCGGCTCTGGGACAGACCGGCCGGCCGGCGGGGCCCGCCTGCCGTCAACGTGGAAGGCAGTGTAGTGGCCTGCGCGCCGGGGTGATCAAGTTTACCCTTCTCTGGGACGGCCGCCGGAGACCAGGTCTAAATGGCTCCGAGGCCGGCTACCCGACCGGCAGGTTCCGCCTGCCGCCGAAAGGGGAGGGCGCTGCAGCGGCCCGCGGCGCCAGCGTGAACAGGTCTACCCTTCTCCGGGGCGGCCTCCGGAGACCAGGTCTACCCAGCTTTGGAGCCCACCGTCTGGCCGGCGGGATTCGACTGCCGTCGGAAGGGTAGGGCGCTGCAGCGGCCCGCAGCGCGGGTTTGAACAGCTCTACCCTTCTCCAGGGCGGCAGCCGGAGACCAGGGCTTCCCGGCTTTTAAGACCACCGTCCGGCGGGCCGGATCCGCCTGTCGCCAGAAGGGAAGGGCGCTGCAGCGGCCCGCAGCACCGGGGTGAACAGGTCTACCCTACTCCGGGGCGGTTACCGGAGACCAAGTCTACCCGGTTCTGGGGTCGGCCCTCCGCCAGGCACCGTCGGGGAGGGCGCTGCAGCGGCGCCTACGCCCGGGTGATCTGTTCTACCCTTCTCTGGGGCGGACACCGGAGACTAGGTTTAAACGGCTCCGGGCCCGGACGGCCTTCCGGCGAGATCCGCCTGCCTCTGGAAGGGGAGGGCGCTGCAGAGGGCCACGGCGCCAAGGTAATCAGGTCTATCAATCTCCGGATTGGCGGCCATATACCAGGTCTACCCGGCTCTGGGGCCGGAGGGCCGACCGGTGGAATCCGCCTGCCGTCAACCGGGAGGGCACTGCAGCGATTCATGGTGCCGTGCTGAACAGGTCTACCTTTCTCCAGGGCGGCCGCCGGAGTCCAGGGCTACCCGACTACGGAGCAGGCCGGCAGGCCGGCGAGATCCGCCTTCTGCCGGCGGGCATGTCGCTGCAGCGGCCCGCGCCGCCAAGGTGATCAGGTCTACTATTTCCCGGGGCGGCAGCCAGAGACCAGGTTTACCTGGCTCTGCGGTCGGTCGGCCGGCCTGCGAGGTTTGCCTGTCGCCGGGGAGGAGCGCGCTGCAGCGGCCCGTGGCGCCGGAGGGAATAGGTCTACGCTTCTCCGGGGCGGCCGCTGGAGACCAGGTCTACCCGGCTCCGGGGTCGGCCAGCCGGCCGGCAGCATCCACCGACCGTCGGCTTGCAGGGCGCTGCAGCGGCCCATGGCTTTGGGGTAAAGAGGTCTACCCTTCTCCGGGGCTGCCGCCAGAGACCAGATTTACCCGGCTCCGGGGCCGACCTGCAGTCTGGCGGCATCCGCCTTCGGCCGGAGAGGAGGGCGCTGCAGCGGCCCGTGGCGTAAGGGGAAACAGGTCTACTCGTCTCCCGGGCGGCTGCCGGACACCAGGTCTACCCGGCTCCGGAGCCGGCCGGCTGTCCGGGGGCATCCGCCTGCCGCCGGCTGGGAGGGCGCTGCAGCGGCCTGCGGCACCGGGCTGAACAGGTCTACCCTTGTCTGCGGCGGCCGCCGGAGACCAGGTCTACCCGGCTCCGGGGCCGGCAGGCCGCCCGGCGGCATCCGCCGCCCGCCGGAGAGAAGGGCACTGCAGCGGCCCGTGGCGCCAGGGTAAACAGGTCCACCCTTCTCCCGGGAGGGTGCCGGACACCAGGTCTGCCTGGCTCCGGGGCCGGCGTAGCAGCCGGCGGCATCCGCCTGTCGCCGGAGAGGAGGGCGCTGCAGCGGCCCGCGGCACCGGGCTGAACAGGTCTACCCTTGTCCGTGGCGCCCGACGGAGACAAGGTATAACCGGCTGTGGGGCAGGCCGGCTGGCAGGTGGCATCCGCCTCCCGCCAGACAGGAGGGCGCTGCAGCGGCCCGAGGCACCGGGGTGAACAGGTCTAGCCTTGTCCGGGGCGGCCGAGGGAGACCAGGTCTACCCGGGTCTGAGGCCGGCCGGCCTGCCGGCGGCATCCGCCTGCCCCCGGCTTGGAGGGCGCTGCAGTGGCCCGTGGCACCGGGGTGAACAGGTCTACCCTTCTGCGGGGCGGCTGCCGGAGACCAGGTCTACCTGGCTCCGGGGCCAGCAGGCCGGCCCGCAGCATCAGCCTGCCACCAGAGAGGAGGGCGCTGCAGCAGCCCGCGGCGCCGGGGTGAACAGGTCTACCCTTTTTTGGAGCGGGTGCTGGAGATCAGGTCTACATGGCTCCGGGCCAGGCTGCCGGACGGCGGCATTCGCCGCCCGCCAGAGAGGAGGGAGCTGCTGCAGCCCGCGGCGCCGGGTGAACAGGTCAACCCTTCTCCGGGGCAGAAGCCGGAGACCAGGTCTACCAGGCGCCAGGGCCGGCCGGCTGTCCGACGGCATCCGCCTGCCGCTGGCGAGAAGGGCGCTGCAGCAGCCTGCAGCGCCGGGGTGAACAGGTCTACCTTTCTTTGTGGCGGCTGCCAGAGATCAGGTCTACCCGGCTGCGGGGCCGGTCGCCCGGCCGGCGGCATCTGCCTGCCGCTGGCGGGGAGGGCGCTGCAGCGGCCCGCGGCGCCACGGTGAACAGGTCTACCCTTCTGCGGGGCTGCTGCCGGAGACCAGGTCTACCCGGCTCTGGAGCCGGCCGGCCGGCTGGCAACATCCGCCTTTCGCCGGAAGGGGAGGGGGCTGCAGCGGCCTGCAGCGCGTTGATGAACAGGTCTACCCTTCTCCGGGGCGGCCGCCAGAGACCAGGTCTACCCGGCTCCCGGCCCGGCAGGCAGCCCGGCGGCATCCACCTTCTGCCGGAAAGGAGGGCACTGCAGCGGCCCGCGGCGACGGAGTGAACAGGTCTACCCTTCTTCAGGGCGGCCGTCGGAAACCAGGTCTTTTCGGGTCTGTGGCCGGCCGGCCGGACGGCAGGATCCGCCTGCCGCTGCCGGCGAGTGCGCTGCAGCAACCCGCAGCTCCGGAGTGAACAGATCTAACAATCTCCGGGGTGGCCGCTGGAGACCAGGTCTACCCGGCTCCGGGGTCTGTCGGCCGGCCGGCGGCATCCACCTGCCATCGGCTTGGAGGGCGCTGCAGTGGCCCATGGCTTTGGGGTGAAGAGGTCTACCCTTCTCCGGGGCTGCCGCCAGAGACCAGATCTACCCGGCTCCGGGGATGGCCGGCCATCCGGCGGCATCCGCCTTCAGCCGTAGAGGAGGGCGCTGCAGCAACCCACGGCGCCGGAGTGAACAGGTCTACCCTTCTCCATGGCGGCCGCTGGAAACAAGGTCTACCCGGCTCCGGGGCCGGCCAACCGGCTAGCGGCATCCGCCGCCCGCCAGAGAGGAGGGCGCTGCAGCGGCCCGTGGCGTAAGGGTAAACAGGTCTACCCGTCTCCCGGGCGACTCCCGGAGACCAGGTCTACCCGGCTCCAGGGCGGGCCGGCTGTCCGGCGGCATCCGCGTGCTGCTGGCTGGGAGGGCGCAGCAGCGGCCCGTGGAACCAGGGTGAACAGGTCTACCCTTGTCCGGGCGGACGAAGGAGACCAGGTCTGTCCTGCTCTGAGTCCGGCCGGCCGGCTGGCGGCATCCGCCTCCCGCCAGAGAGGAGGGTGCTGCAGCGGCCCGTGGATCCAGGGTGAACAGGTCTACCCTTCTCCGGGGCGGCCGCCGGAGACCAGGTCTACCCGGCTGTGGGTCCGGTCGGCCGGCAGGCAGCATCCACCCCGCTGGAGAGGAGGGGGAGGGAGGTGCAGCGGCCCGCGGCGCTGGGTGAACAGGTCTACCCTTCTCCGGGGCGGCCGCCGGAGACAAGGTCTACCCGGCTTTGGGGCCGGTCGGGCGGCCGGCGGCATCTGCCTGCCGCTGGCGGGGAGGGTGGTGCAGCGGCGCGCGGCGCCGGGGTGAACAGATCTACCCTTCTGCGGAGCGCCCGGCGGAGACCAGGCCTACCCGGCTCCGGGGCCGGCCGGTCGGCTGGCGGTATCCGCCTATCGCCGGAGAGGAGTGCGCTGCAGCAGCCTGCGTCGCCAGGGTGAACAGGTCTACCCTTCTCCGGGGCGGCCGCCAGAGACCAGGTCTACCCGGCTCCGGGGCCGGCAGGCAGCCCGGCAGCATCCACCTTCTGCCAGAAAGGAGGGCACTGCAGCGGCCCGCGGAGACGGAGTGAACAGTTCTACCCTTCTTCAGGGCGGCCGTCGGAAACCAGTTCTTTTCGGGTTTGGGGCCGGCCGGCCGGCCGGCGAGATCCGCCTGCCGCTGCCGGCGAGTGCGCTGCAGCAACCCACGGCTCCGGAGTGAACAGATCTAACAACCTCCGGGGTGGCCGCTGGAGACCAGGTCTACCCGGCTCAGGGGTCGGTCGGCCGGCCGGCGGCATCCACCTGCCGTCAGCTTGGAGGGCGCTGCAGTGGCCCATGGCTTTGGGGTGAAGAGGTCTACCCTTCTCCGGGGCTGCCGCCAAAGACCAGATCTACCCGGCTCCGGGGACGGCCGGCCGTCCGGCGGCATCCACCTTCAGCTGGAGAGGAGGGCGCTGCAGCAACCCGCGGCGCCGGAGTGAACAGGTCTACCCTTCTCCGGGGCGGCCGCTGGAGGCAAGGTCTACCCGGCTCGGGGGCCGGCCGGCCAGCTAGCGGCATCCGCCGCCCGCCAGAGAGGAGGGCGCTGCAGCGGCCCGTGGCGTAAGGGTAAACAGGTCTACCCGTCTCCCGGGCGGCCCCCGGAGACCAGGTCTACCCGGCTCCAGGGCGGGCGGCTGTCCGGCGGCATCCGCGTGTCGCCGGAGAGGAGGGCGCTGCAGCAGCCCGCGGATCCGGGGTAAACAGATCTACCCTTCTCGGGCGGCCGGAGACCAGGTCTACCTGGCTCCGGGGCCAGCAGGCCGGCCCGCAGCATCAGCCTGCCACCGGAGGGGAGGGCGCTGCAGCGGCCCGCGGCGCCAGTGTGAACAGCTCTCCCGTTCTCCGGGGCGGCCGCCGGAGACCAGGTCTACCCGGCTGTGGGTCCGGTCAGCCGGCAGGCGGCATCCACCCCCGCTGGAGAGGAGGGTGCTTCAGCGGCCCGCGGCACCAGGGTGAACAAGTCTACCCTTCTGTGGGGCGGCTTCCGGAGAGCAGGTCTAGCCGGCTCCGGGGCCTGCAGGCCGGCCCGCAGCATAAGCCCTCCGCCAGAAGGGAGGGAGGTGCAGCGGCCCGCGGCGCTGGGTGAACAGGTCTACCCTTCTCCGGGGCGGCCGCCGGAGACAAGGTCTACCCGGCTTTGGGGCCGGTCGGCCGGCCGGCGGCATCTGCCTGCCGCTGGCGGGGAGGGTGGTGCAGCGGCGCGCGGCGCCGGGGTGAACAGGTCTACCCTTCTGCGGAGCGCCCGGCGGAGACCAGGCCTACCCGGCTCCGGGGCCGGCCGGCCGGCTGGCGGTATCCGCCTATCGCCGGAGAGGAGTGCGCTGCAGCAGCCTGCGTCGCCAGGGTGAACAAGTCTACCCTTGTCCGGGGCGACCGCCGGAGACCAGGTCTACCTGGTTCTGGGGCCGGCCGGCCGACGGGCGGCATCCGCCTTCCGCCGTAAGGGGAGGGCACTGCAGCGGCCCGCGGCGCCAGGTTGAACAGGTCTACGTTTCTCCGGGGCGGCCGCCGGTGACCAGGTCTATCCGGCTCCAGGGCCAGGCGGCCGGCCGGCGGAATCCACCTGCCGCCGGTGGGGAGGGCGCTGCAGCGGCCCGCGGCTCCGGGATGAACAGGTATACCCTTCTCCGGGGCGGCGCCGGAGACCAGGTCTACCCGGCTCCCGGTCCGGCAGGCCGGCCCACAGCATCAGCCTGCCGCCAGAAGGGAGGAAGCTGCAGCGGACCGCGGTGCTGGGTGAACAGGTCTACCATTCTCCGTAGCGGCCGCCGGAGACCAGGTCTTCCCGGCTCCGGGGCCGGTCGGGCGCCAGGCGGCATCCGCCTTTCGCTGGCGGTGAGGGGGTTGCAGCGGCGCGCGGCGCTGGGGTGAACAGGTCTACCCTTCTGTGGGGCGGCTGCCGGAGACCAGGTCTACCTCCTGAGGCCGGCCAGCTGGCCGGCGGCATCCGCCTTCCGCCGGTAAAGAGGGCGCTGCAGTGGTTTGCGGCGCCGCGGTGAACAAGTCTACCTTTCTCCGAGGCGGCCGCCGGAGACCAGGTCTACCCGTCTCCGAGGCCGGCAAGCCAGCCCACGGCATTAACCTGCCGCAGGAAGGGAGGGAACTGCAGCGGCCCGCAGTGCTGGTGAATAGGTCCACCGTTTTCGGGCGGCCGGAGACCAGGTCTACCCGGCTTCGAGCCGGTCGGCCAGCCGGCGGCATCCGCTTGCCGCTGGCAATGAGGGCGCTGCAGCGGCCAGCGGCACCGGGGTGAACAGCTCTACCCGTCTGTGGGGCGGCGGCCGGAGACCAGGTCTACCCAACACCGGGGCCAGCTGACCGGCTGGCGGCATATGCATCCGTTGGCGGGGAGGCGCTGCAGCCCGCGCGGCGCCGGAGTGAAGATGTCTACCCTCCTCCAGGGCGCGCCGGAGACCAGTACTACCCGGCTCGAGGCGGCCGCCGGAGACCAGGTCTACGCAGCTGTTGGGACGGCCGGCCGGCAGGCGGCATCCGCCAGCCTCCAGCGACAAGGGCGATGCTGCGGGCTGCAACGCCAGGGTGAGCAGGTCTACCCTTTTTCGGGCGCCGCTGAAACCAGGTCTACCCGGCCCGAGGCCGGGCACGTCGACGTCTGGCGGCATCCGCCTGCCGCAGGCAGGAGGGCGCTGCAGCGGCCCGCATCGCAGTGCTGAACAGGTCTACCCTTCCTCGGTGCGGCTGCTGGCGACCAGGTCTACCCGTGTCCGTGGCCATCCGGGCGGCGGTATCTACCTGCCGCCGCCTGCGGGGGCGCTGCAGCAGCCCGCGGCGCAGAGGTGAACAGGTCTACCCTTCTCTGGGGCGGCCTCTGGAGACCAGGTCTACCCGGCTCCTGGGCTGGCCGGCCGTCCGGCCGCCAAAGGGGAGGGCACTGCAGCGGCCCGCGGCGCCGACGTGACAAGGTCTGCCCTTCTCCGGGTCGGCCGCCTGCGACCAGGTCTACCCGGCTCCGGTGATGGCCGGCCGGCCGGTGGCATTTTCCTGCCGCGAAAGAGGAGGGCGCTGCAGCGTATCGGGGCGCGGTGGTGAACAGGTCTACCCTTCTCTGTGGTGGCCGCTGAAGGCCAGGTGCCTGCCTATCGGCTGGCAACATCTGCCTGCCGCCGGAGAGGAGGGCGCTGCTGCGGCCCACATGGCCAGAGTGAACATGTCTAGCCTTCTCTGTGGCGGCCGCCGGAGACCAGGCCTACCCGGCTCCGGGGCCTGCTGGCCAGCGGCATTTGCCTTCCGCCAGAAGGGGAGGGGATGAAGCGGCCCGGGGCGCGGTGGTGAACAGGTCTACGTTTCTCAAGGGCGGCCACCGGAGACCAGGTCTACCCGGCTCCGGGGCCGGCCCGCCGTCCGGCGGCATCCGCCTGCTGCCGGAGAGGCGGGTGCTGCAGCGACCTGCGGCCCCATGGTGAACAGGTCTACCCTTCTCCGGGGCGGCCGCCCGAGACCAGGTCTACTCTGCTCTGGGGCTGGCTGGCCGGCTGGCGCCATCCGCCTGCCGTTGGCGGGGAGGGTGCTGTAGCAGCCCGCAGCTCCGGGGTTAACAGGTCTGCCCTTCTCCGGGGCGGCCGCTGCACACCAGGTCTACCCGGCTCCAGGGCTGGCCGGCCAGCCCGCGGCATTTGCCTTCCGCCGAGAGGAGAGGGTGCTGCAGCGGTCTCGGTGCGCGGTGGTGAACAGGTCTACCCTTCTCCGGGGCGGCCGCCAGAGACCAGTTCTCTCCGGGGTACGTGGCCGGCCGGCCGGCAGGATCCACATGCCGCCGACGGCAAAGGCGCTTCAGCGGCCTGCAGCTCCAAGGTAAACAGTTGTGCCCTTCTCCGGGGCGGCCGCTGGAGATCAGGTCTACCAAGCTCCCGGGCCGGCCGGCCGGCCGACGGCATCAGCCTGCCACCAGCGGGAAGGGCACTGCAGTGTCCCGTGGCGCCAGGGTGAACACGTCCACAATTCTCTGGGGCGGCCGCCGGAGACCAGGTCTACACGATTCCGGGGCCTGCCGGCCAGCCGGCAACATCGCCATACGCTGGAAGGGAGGGCGCTGCAGCGGCCCGCGGCGCCGGGGTGAACAGGTCTACCATACTCTGGGGCGGCCGCTGGAGACCAGGTCTACCCGGCTCCGGGGCCGGCCGGCCGGCCATCAACATCTGCCTGCGGCTTGCGGGAAGAGCGCTGCAGCGCCCTGTGGTTTTAGGGTGAACAGGTCTACCTTTCTCCGGGGCTGCCGGCGGAGACCAGGTCTACCTGTCTCAGAAACCGGCCGGCCGGCAGGCGGCATTCGCCTTCCGCCGGAGAGGAGTGCGCTGCAGCGGCCTGCGGCGCCGGGGTTAACAGGTCTGCCCTTATTTGGGGCGGCCGCCGGAGACAAGGTCTACCCGGGTCCAGCGCCGGCGTCCGTCGGAATCCACCTGCCGCCGCCGGCGATGGCGCTGCAGCGGCCCGCGCCTCAGAGGTGAACAGGTCTACCCTTCTCCGGGGCCGCCGCCGGAGAGCAGGTCTACCCGGCTCCGGGGCCTGCCGGCCGCTTGGTGGCATCCGCCTGCCGCCGGCGGGGTGGGAGCTGCAGCGGACCATGACGCCAGGGTGAACAGGTCTACCTTTCTTTGTGGCCGCCGCCGGAGGCCAGGTGTACACATCTCTGAAGCCGGCTGGCCGGCCGGCGGAATCCAACTTCCGCCGGAAGGGGATGGCGCTGCAGCGGCCCACGGCGTGGTGTTAAACAGGTCTACCCTTCTCCAGGGCGGCCTCCGAAGACCAGGTCTACCCGGCTCTGGGGCCGGCCGGCCAGCCGGGTTTACCTGCCGCCGCCGGCGTGGGCGCTGCACTGTCCTGCGGCTCCGGGGTGAACAGGTCTACCCTTCCCCGGGGCGGCCACTGGAGACCAGGTCTACCCAACTCCGAGCCCAGCCGGCCGGCCGGCGGAATCTGCCTTCTGCTGGAAGGGGAGGGTGCTGCAGTGGCCCGCGGCGCGGTGGTGAACAGCTCTACCCTTCTCTGGGGCGGACGCCGGAGACCAGGTCCTGCCGGATCCGAGGCTGGCCGGCCGGCCAGCGGCATCCGCCTCCCGCCAACGGTGAGGGCGCTGCAGCGACCCGCAGCGGGCGCCAGTGTGAACAGGTCTACCCTTCTCTGGGGCGGCCGCCAGAGACCAGGTCTACCCGGCTCCGGGGACGGTCGGCCGGCCGGCCGGCTGAATCCGCCTTCCGCCAGAAGCGGAGTGCGCTGCAGCGGCCCACGGCGCGGTGGGGAACAGGTCTACCCCTCTCCGGGCGGCCGGAGACCAGGTCTACCCGATTCTGGGGCGGGCAGGCCATCCGGCGGCATCCGCCTGCAGATGGTTGGGAGGGCGCTGCAGCGCCCGCGGCGCCGGTGTGAACAGGTCTATCCTAATCCAAGGCGGCCGCCGGCCACCAGGTCTACCCAGCTCCGGTCACGGCCGGCCGGTTGGCCCGTGGCATCCGCCTGACGCCGGAGGCGAGGGCGCTGCAGCGTTATGCGGCGCCCTGTTGAACAGGTCTACCCTCCACCAGGGCAGCCACCGGGCACCAGGTCTAACTGGCTCCAGGTCCGGCCGGTTGGCCAGCGGCATTTGCCTTCCACCGGAAGGGGAGGGAGCTGCAGCGGCCCGGGGCGCGGTGGTGAAGAGGTCTACCGTTCTCCGGGGCGCCCGCCGGAGACCAGGTCTACACGGATCCTTGGATGGCTGGCCAGCGGGATCCACCTGCCGCCGCCAGCGAGGGCGCTTCAGCGGCCTGCGGCTCCAAGGCAAACAGGTTGTTGAAGGTTGGGATTGTGTTCCTTCAATGTATGAGTGGGGAGAATTTTTTCCCATTGTAATGATAACAGAACCCGCCGGCTGTGCCAAGGGTTTTTGATGGCCCTGGATGGGCGGGTGGGTGGGACCGGAGCTACCCGGAGGGGGATGCGGATTTCCGGGAGCGGGGAGGGGCGGGAGCTACTCAGGGAGCACGAGGCTTCTGGAGGGGCCCGGCTGTTTCCGGGGAGAGAGAGGGGGAATTTCTCCAGTCTGCTCGGCGGGGTGAGGAGGGAGGAGACCCGGGAGGCGGCTGCATTTCAGCTGCCCAGCATCTGCCCTGCTACCTCGGAGGCGCTGCTGACCACCAAAGACCAAATACTTCCTACCTCTGGGAATACACTGCTCATCTGGACACAGGATCGGAGTGAAGAGCTCCCACCTGAGCCAGCCCGGCCGCGGCTGTTCCACTCCACCTCCTGGCTCCCGCCTGCGCCTGCAGCTGTGCCGGCCCTGCTACAGTTACACCCCCAGGAACGGACACAGACCGAGTGTGTCCGCGTCTAAGAAAGGACTACAACTGACTTTTTCTTCTGTTTTTCGTCGGTAATTTTAATAATTACTGTTGTTTACTACTTGTGCTGTGAGTTAGAGTAGTAAAGAGCTGTTACTTTTACCTCCTTATCTCCGCCTTGAGTCCTTGATTTGAAACAATTATAACACTCGGAGGGGGGTGACATTGATTTCTCTATTTCAAAGGGGAACTTCTGCCGTTTTTTGGCAGAACTCTGTCCTAAAACCAGGACAGATTTTGGCGCCCAACGTGGGGCTGAGGGCATTAAAAGGCGAGTTAAGAGAGGAGTAGCAGCTCTTAAGCAGCAACATGTTGTCTAGTTTAATCTGGTTTGGGCTCCACGTGGTCACAGATATTTCTCTCCCATTTGCAAGCCCTTTTTGAATATGGGCCCTCACCAAATTTATTGTAGCTATGATCCGATTTGTGTTTTGGATTGATTTTGTCAGGAATTCATGGGTTTTTAGTTTTTTCTGGAAATTTGCCACATGGATCCTGAGCTATCGTACTCTAACTGCGTGTTTCTGGGATTATTTCAACAATGGTACTTACTGTGAGGCAATGAATGCAAGGGAAATTTTCTCCCAACCTGTCACCCAGTTTTTTGAGGCTACCCCACCAGTTTTCAAGGATTTCAGATTTGCTTTAATTGCTAGTATTATTATTCCGTGGCTGGTGTTGCTGATGGGCCTGCTTTACTTAGCATTCAGAAACAAGGGAATACTGGCTTGGATAACAACCGTGAGGGATGCTGCCCCAGAGCCTGCCCCTGTCCCTGAGACTAGAGATGCTGCCCCAGAGCCTGGTGTTGCCCCACAGCCCACTGCAGAAATGAACCAGCCAGAGTGGGTGGGGGTTCTAGTGAAGGAGATACGGGACATGGGCCAGGTGTTGAAGGAGCACCTTTCCCCAGCTAGTGAGAAACCCTCCCCCTGCCCTAAAGAGGGAGAGTCTGATGGTGCTGCAGTGGAACCCATAGATGTTACATCTGTCCAGGTTCCAGCTGGATCACAGGGGCACCCACAGCCAGCAGCAGTTGCCCCTGTGGAAACTAGGAAATCTAAGATTAAAACAAAGCACCTAGATAGTGGGGATCAGCCAGGAGGGTCCTCACAGTCAGCAAGGGAGCCAGAGGTTGAGATTGTCACCGAGTCTCTCTCATATGACACTGTCCGTAACCTGCGAAAAGACATTGTGCGACGGGGCCGTGAGCCTTTACAACCTGGTTACTTCGTGTCTGGGACCTTATGGGGAGAGGTGTACAACTGGATGGCACTGAGGCCAGGAATTTGGGATCCTTGTCCCAGGACTCAGGTGTGGACCAGACATTCGTAAGGGAGCAAGGCCTCCTTTCCCTTTGGGAACGGCTTCTAATGAGTGTGAGAGAGAAGTTTATCCACAAAGAGAGAATGCAGGAGCACCACCATAGAATGCGCTGGAAGACCATTGATGAAGGGATCCAGCAGCTGAGGGAAGGCAGTATTAGAGGTACTCTTTGGGATGGATGGACAGCATGACAATGACCCTGACAAGGTCAGGTGCACAGGGCAGATGTTGTGGGATCTGGCAAGCCTGGGGCCACCTGAATTTGCTACCTACATTGCACTGATTAGGGCTGATGACCACCGAGAGACAGTAGGTTCTGTTGCCAGCAAGCTCAGAAATTTTGACAGTATGATTAATGGCCCAGTGCAGGCCAAGGTCTCTGTTGTGGCCAGGGACCTCCAACAGGTCCAAGAGGAGATGAAGGGGATGAGAGGGTTGAAAGGAGAGGTGAGGGAGATTATAAGGGAGGAGATAAGGAAGATCAATGCAGCACCAGTACGAGTCACAGGCCCCAAATCTCACACCCAACGCCCCCAACTAGGGACAGAGGATACTCCTCACGAACTGACCTGTGGTTCTTCCCATGAGACCATGGGGAAGACATGGAAAATGGGATGGGAAGCCCACTTCTGTCCTGGCAGCACGGGTGCGTCAGCTCAGGGAGGGAAATGCCAACCGAGGGAACCACGCTAAAATGAAGGTAGCCTCGACCTCCCACAACCAAGGTGCAGGGTACTACAGAAGGGAGGATGATCTGTCAGATCCCCTGGAAGGGACCTCCACTATGTATGCCCAGGAAGGAAATAATAACCAGGGCTAGAGGGGCCCTGCCTCTAGCCAGGAGAGGCATGGGATAACAGGATCTACTGGGTAGTGGGTGCGATGGCCTGGCACATCAAAGCCACAGAAACATAGAATGTTAGTTGATACTGGTTCAGAATGCACCCTGATACCATCAGAACATGTGGGGAAGGTACCTGTTTCCATTGTTGGGGTGACAGGGGGATCACAGGAATTTACTTTGCTGGAAGCTGAGATTAGCCTGACAGGGAAGGGGTGGCAGAAACATCCGATTGTAACTGGCCCAGGGGCACCGTGCATTCTAGGCATAGACTTCCTCAGGAATGGCTACTACAAAGATCCAAGGGGATTCAGGTGGGCTTTTGGAATAGCTGCTGTATCGGCAGAGAGTATTAAGCAGTTGAACACCTTGCCTGGACTGTCAGAAAATCCATCTGCACTGGGACTCCTGAAAGTGACAGAACAACAGGTACCAATTGCCACCATGACAGTGCACCGCCGGCAGTACCGGACAAATCGAGATGCTGTGATCCCCATCCACAAGATGATCCGTGAGCTGGAGAGCCAAGGGGTGGTGAGCAAAACCCACTCACCCTTCAACAGCCCCATCTGGCCTGTGCGCAAGTCTGAGGGGGAATGGAGATTGACTGTGGACTATCGTGCCTTGAATGAAGTGACTCCACCGCTGAGCGCAGCCGTGCCGGACATGCTGGAGCTGCAGTACGAGCTGGAGTCCAAGGCAGCGAAGTGGTATGCTACCATTGACATTGCTAATGCATTTTTCTCCATTCCTTTGGCAGCAGAGTGCAGGCCTCAGTTTGCTTTCACCTGAGGGGGTGTGCAGTACACCTGGAACCGACTGCCCCAGGGGTGGAAACACAGCCCCACCATCTGCCACGGGCTGATCCAGGCTGCACTGGAAAAGGGTGAGGCCCCAGAACATTTGCAATACATTGATGACATCATTGTGTGGGGGAACACGGCAACAGAGGTCTTTGAGAAGGGAGAGAAAATCATCCAGATTTTGCTGGAAGCTGGCTTTGCCATCAAGAAAAGCAAAGTCAAAGGACCTGCTCGAGAGATCCAGTTCCTGGGAGTGAAGTGGCAAGACGGACGGCGCCAGGTCCCCACTGAGGTCATCAATAAGATCACTGCAATGTCAGCACTAACAAGCAAGAAGGAAACACAAGCTTTCCTAGGTGCCATAGGCTTTTGGAGAATGCATATCCCTGAATACAGCCAGATTGTGAGCCCCTCTACCTGGTCACCCGCAAGAAGAATGATTTCCACTGGGGCCCTGAACAGCAGCAAGCCTTCGCCCAGATCAAGCAGGAGATCGCTCATGCTGTAGCCCTTGGCCCAGTCAGGACAGGACCAGAGGTAAAGAATGTTCTCTACTCTGCAGCCGGGAACCATGGTCTGTCCTGGAGCCTTTGGCAGAAGGTGCCTGGTGAAACTCGAGGCCACCCCTGGGATTCTGAGCAGAGGTTACAGAGGTTCTGAAGCCAATTACACTCCGACGGAGAAGGAAATCTTGGCTGCCTATGAAGGAGTTCAAGCTGCCTCAGAGGTAATTGGCACAGAAGCACAACTTCTCCTGGCACCCCTGACTGCCAGTGCTGGGGTGATGTTCAAAGGAAAGGTTCCTTCTACCCACCATGCCACCGACGCCACATGGAGCAAGTGGATTGCCCTCATCACGCAGCGCGCCCGCATTGGTAACCCAAATCGCCCTGGGATTTTGGAGATAATTACAAACTGGCCAGAAGGTGAAGATTTTGGTCTCGCCGAGGAGGAGGAGCAGAAGCAAGTGACCGAGCTGAAGAAGCCCCCACCGCACAACCAGCTGCCAGCAGATGAACGCTACGCTCTTTTCACCGACGGTTCCTGTCGTGATCGTGGAATGAATCGGAAGTGGAAAGCAGCCGTATGGAGCCCCACACGACAGGTTGCACAAGCTACCGAAGGAGAAGGTGGATCAAGCCAACTTGATGAACTCAAAGCTGTTCAGCTGGCCTTGGACATTGCTGAGAGAGAGAAATGGCCAAAGCTCTACCTCTACACTGATTCATGGATGGTAGCCAATGCTCTGTGGGGCTGGCTGGAAAGGTGGAAAAAGGCTGACTGGCAACGTAGAGGAAAGCCAATCTGGGCTGCTGATGAGTGGAAAGACATTGCCACTGGATAGAGAAGCTACCTGTGAAAGTCCGCCATGTGGATGCCCATGTTCCCAAGAGTCGGGCTAGTGAAGAACACCGGCACAACGAGCGGGTAGATCAGGCTGCACAGATAGAGGTGTCAAAGATAGACTTAGATTGGGAACACAAGGGAGAATTGTTCCTGGCTCGATGGGCCCATGATGCCTCAGGTCATCAGGGCAGAGACGCCACCTATAAGTGGGCACGAGACCAAGGGGTGGATCTAACCATGGACAGTATTTCCCAGGTTATCCATGACTGTGAGACGTGTGCTGCCATCACAAGCCAAGCGGGTGAAGCCCCTCTGGTATGGTGGGCGATGGTCCAAATACAAGTACGGGGAGAGGCCTGGCAGATTGACTACATCACACTGCCTCAAACCCGCCAAGGCAAGCGCTACGTGCTGACCATGGTGGAAGCCACCACCGGGTGGTTGGAGACCTACCCTGTGCCCCACGCTACTGCTAGGAACACCATCCTAGGCCTGAAAACAAGTCCTTTGGAGACATGGTACCCTGAGAGAATTGAGTCAGACAATGGGACTCATTTCAAAAATAGCCTTGTTAGCACCTGGGCCAAAGAACACGGCATTGAGTGGGTGTACCATATTCCCTACCATGCACCAGCGGCTGGGAAAGTCGAACGTGCAATGGCCTGCTTAAAACCACCTTAAAAGCACTTGGTGGGAGGACTTTTAAGAACTGGGAGATTAATTTACCAAAGGCCACATGGTTAGTGAATACCCGAGGTTCCACTAACCGAGCAGGTCCTGCCCAATCTGAGCCTTTGGGAACACCAGATGGAGATAAGGTCCCAGTGGTACACCTGAGAGGCATGTTAGGGAAAACTGTTTGGGTGAACTCTGCCTCCAGCAAAGACAATCCTGTTCGTGGGGTGGTTTTCGCCAAGGACCAGGTTGCACTTGGTGGGTGATGCAAAAGGATGGAGAGACCCGAGATGCATCCCCAAGGAGACCTTGTTCTAGGGTGAATTATCTATGATACTGTGCCTGTAACTGCCTGTATGTATATGATTTAAAGGTTTTTAATTTGCTATAGCATGTTGGCATGGGAAAAATTCGGGGTGATAATGTTGAAGGTTGGGATTGTGTTCCTTCCATGTATGAGTGGGGAGAATTTTTTCCCATTGTAATGCTAACAGAACCCGCCGGCTGTGCCCAGGGTTTTGATGGCCCTGGACGGGCGGGTGGGTGGGACCGGAGCTACCCGGAGGGGGATGCGACTTCCGGGAAGGGGGAGCTACTCAGGGGAGCACGAGGCTTCTGGAGGCCCGGCTGTTTTCCGGGAGAGAGAGGGGAGAGGGAACTTCTCCAGTCTGCTCGGGCGGGGTGAGGAGGTAGAGACCCGGGGCCGGCTGCATTCAGCTGCCCAGCATCTGCCCTGCTACCTCGGAGGCGCTGCTGACTACCAAAGACCAAATACTTCCTACCTCTGGGAATACAACTGGTCATCTGGACACAGGACCGGAGCGAAGAGCTCCCACCTGAGCCAGCCCGGCCGCGGCTGTTCCACTCCACCTCCCTGGCTCCCGCCTGCGCCTGCAGCTGTGCCAGCCCTGCTACAGTTACACCCCAGGAACGGACACAGACCGAGTGTGTCCGTCTAAGAAAGGACTACAACTGACTTTTTTCTTCTGTTTTTCGTCGGTAATTTTAATAATTACTGCTGTTTTCTACTTGTGCTGTGAGTTAGAGTAGTAAAGAGCTGTTACTTTTACCTCCTTATCTCCGCCTTGAGTCCTTGATTTGAAACAATTATAACACTCGGAGGGGGGTGACAAAGATTTCTCAATTTCAAAGGAGAACTTCTGCCGTTTTTTGGCAGAACCCTGTCCTAAAACCAGGACAGCGTCTGACAGCTCAAATTCCGAATGGATCAGGATTTCTCCTAGACTAAAGATGCCACCAGTTAGAACCCTGGCTACTTTTGAAGAGACTGTATCTTCCTCCTAAATGGTATTAAGAAACTGGGAGGGTGTGTTTTTTTTCAGAGGGAAAATTGCCAATGTTCATATCCAGGGCCCTTGGCCTGAGACTGGGTGTCTGACATCTAAAATTCCGAAATGATCAGGATTTCTCCCAGACAAAAGATGCCACCACTTAGAATCCTGGCTACTTTTGGAGATACAATGTATTCCTAAAAACTGTTTTTAAGAATCTGGGAGCGTGTGTTTTTTTTCAGAGGGAAAATGGCCAGTGTTCATATCCAGGATAATTGGCCTGAGACTGGGCGTCTGACAGCTAAAATTCCAAAGGGATCAGGATTTCTCCCAGATTAAAGATCCCACCACTTAGAATCCCTGCTACTATTGGTGAGACCAACACTACCTCCAAACTGGCATTAAGAAACTGGGAGTGTGTGGTTTTTTTCAGAGGGAAAATGGCCCATGTTCGTAGCAAGGGCAATTGGCCTGGGACTGGGTGTCTAACAGTTAAAATTCCGAAAGAATCAAGATTTCTCCCAGACTAAAGATGCCACCCCTTAGAACCTTAGCTCCTGCTGTAGAAAAAATGTCTTCCTCCAAACTGGTATTAAGAAACTGGGAGGGTGTGGTTTTTTTCCGAGGGAAATTGGTCAATGTTCCTTTCCAGGGACCTTGGCCTGAGACTGGGCGTCTGACAGCTCAAATTCCGAATGGATCAGGATTTCTCCCAGACTAAAGACGCCACCACTTAGAACCTTAGCTCCTGCTGTAGATAAAATGTCTTCCTCCAAACTGGTATTAAGAAACTGGGAGGGTGTGGTTTTTTTCAGAGCGAAAATGGCCTATGTTCGTGTCCAAGGCAATGGGCCTGGGACTGGTCGTCTGAAATCTAAAATTCCGAAGGGATCAGGATATCTACCAGATTGATGATGGGAGAACCATGAGAACCCTGGCTACTTTGGAGTGACCAACACTACCTCCACACATGTATAAAGAAACTGGGAGGGTGTGCGTTTTTTCAGAGGGAAAATGGCGTGTGTTCTTATCCAAGGACCTTGGCCTGAGACTGGGTGTCTGACATCTAAAATTCTGAAATGATCAGGCTTTCTCCCAGACAAAAGATGCCACCACTTAGAATCCTGGTTACTTTTGGAGATACAATGTTTTCCTAAAAACTGCTTTCAAGAAACTGGGAGGGTGTGTTTTTTTTCCGAGGGAAAATGGCCAGTGTTCATATCCAGGATAATTGGCCTGAGACTGGGCGTCTGACAGCTCAAATTCCGAAGGGATCAGGATTTCTCCTAGACTAAAGATGCCACCAGTTAGAACCCTGGCTAATTTTGAAGAGACTGTATCTTCCTCCTAAATGGTATTAAGAAATTGGGAGGGTGTGGTTTTACACAGAGGGAAAATTGCCAATGTTCATATCCAGGGCCCTTGGCCTGAGACTGGTCGTCTGAAACCTCAAATTCCGAAGGAATCAGGATTTCTCCCAGACTAAAACTGCCACCACTGAGAACCCTGGCTACTTTTGAAGAGACTGATCTCCTCCTAAATGGTATTAAGAAACTGGGAGGGTGTGGTTTTTTCAGAGGAAAATGGTCAATGTTCTTCCAGGCCTTGGCCTGAGACGGTCTGACAACCTCAAATTCCGAAGGATCAGGTTTCCCAGACTAAAGACCACTGAGAACCCTGGCTACTTTGGAGTGAAACACTCCTCCAAATGGTATAAGAAACTGGGAGGGTGGTTTTTTCAGAGGAAAATGGCCATGTTCTATCCAGGGCCTTGGCACTGGGCTGACGCTAATTCAAAGTAATTCCAGACTAAAATCCACCCTAGAACATAGCTCTAGAGAAGCTTCCTTAATGATTAGAAACTGGAGACTGGTATTAAGAAACGGAGGGTGTTTTCAGAGGAAAATGGCGTGGTTCTTATCGCAGGACCTTGGACGGATTGTCTGAATTAAAATTCGAAAGGATTAGGATTTCTCCCAGACTAAAAATGCCACCTCTTAGAACCTTAGCTCCTGCTGCAGATAAAATGTCTTCCTCCAAACTGGAATTAAGAAACTGGGAGGGTGTGGTTTTTTTCAGAGGGAAATCGGCCAATGATTGTATCCAGGGTAATTGGCCTGAGACTGGGCGTCTGACAGCTAAAATTCGGAATGGATCAGGATTTCTCCCAGACTAAAGATGCCACCACTGAGAACCCTGGCTACTATTGGAGTGTCCAACACTACCTGCAAACATGCATAAAGAAACTGGGAGGGTGTGCGTTTTTTCAGAGGGAAAATGGCATGTGTTCTTATCCAGGGATCTTGGCCTGAGACTGGGCGTCTGACAGCTCAAATTCCGAAGGGATCAGGATTTCTCTTAGACTACAAAAGCCACTAGTTTGAACCCTGGCTACTTTTGAAGAGACTGTATCTTCCTCCTAAATGGTATTAAGAAACTGGGAGGGTGTGGTTTTTTTCAGAAGGAAAAATTCCTAATGTTCATATCCAGGGCCCTTGGCCTGAAACTGGTCATCTGAAACCTCAAATTCCGAATGGATCTGGATTTCTCCCAGACTAATAGTGCCACCACTGAGAACCCTGGCTGTTCATGGAGTGCCAAAATTCTCCTCTAAATGGATACTACAAAAGGGGTGAAGTGATCTTTATTTCACAGAGAAATAGGCCCTTCTATGCATGCAGGGGCATGGTCCTGAGACTGGGCTTTGGAGTGCTAAAATTCCAAACCTAATGTTTTCTCGCAGACTAAAAATGCCAGCAGTTAGAAGCCTGGTTACTTTTGGAGAGACCAACACTACCTCCAAACAGTTATTAAGAAACTAGGAGGGTGTGGTTTTTTTCAGAGGGAAAATGGCCCATGTTCGTAGCAAGGGCAATTGGCCTGAGACTGGGTGTCTGACAGTTAAAATTCTGAAAGGATCAGGATTTCTCCCAGACTAAAGATGCCACCGCTTAGAACCTTAGATCCTGTTGCAGATAAAATGTCTTCTTCCAAACTGGTATTAAGCAACTGGGAGGGTGTGGTTTTTTTCAGAGGGAAATAGGCCAATGATTGTATTGAGGGTAATTGGCCTGAGACTGGGCGTCTGTCAGCTAAAATTCGGAATGGATCAGGATTTCTCGCAGACTAAAGATGCCACCCCTTAGAATCCTGGCTACTTTTGGAGATACAATGACTTCCTAAAAACTGCTCTTGAGAAAATGGGAGGGTGTGTTTTTTTTCCGAGGGAAAATGGCCAGTGTTCATATCCAGGATAATTGGCCTGAGACTGGGCATCTGACAGCTCAAATTGCGAAGGGATCAGGATTTCTCCCAGATTAAAGATCCCACCACTTAGAATCCTGGCTACTATTGGAGAGACCAACACTACCTCCAAACTGGTATTAAGAAACTGGGAGTGTGTGTTTTTTTTCAGAGGGAAAATGGCCCATGTTCGTAGCAAGGGCAATTGGCCCGAGACTGGGTGTCTGACAGTTAAAATTCCGAAAGAATCAGGATTTCTCCCAGACTAAAGACGCCACCACTTAGAACCTTAGCTCCTGCTGTAGATAAAATGTCTTCCTCCAAACTGGTATTAAGAAACTGGGAGGGTGTGGTTTTTTTCAGAGGGAAATCGGTCAATGTTCCTTTCCAGGGACCTTGGCCTGAGACTGGGCGTCTGACAGCTAAAATTCCGAAGCGATCAGGATTTCTCCCAGATTAAAGATCCCACAACTTAGAATCCTGGCTACTATTGGAGTGTCCAACACTACCTCCAAAGTGGTATTAAGAAACTGAGAGGGTGTGGTTTTTTTCAGGGGGAAAATGGCCCATGTTCTTATCCAGGGAACTTGGCCTGAGACAGGTCGTATGACATCTAAAATTCCGAAATGATCAGGATTTCTCCCAGACAAAAGATGCCACCACTTAGAATCTTGGCTACTTTTGGAGATACAATGTATTCCTAAAAACTGTTTTTAAGAATCTGGGAGGGTGTGTTTTTTTTCCGTGGGAAAATGGCCAGTGTTCATATCCAGGATAATTGGCCTGAGACTGGGCGTCTGACAGCTCAAATTCCGAATGGATCAGGATTTCTCCTAGACTAAAGATGCCACCAGTTAGAACCCTGGCTACTTTTGAAGAGACTGTATCTTCCTCCTAAATGGTATTAAGAAACTGGGAGGGTGTGGTTTTTTTCAGAGGGAATATTGCCAATGTTCATATCCAGGGCCCTTGGCCTGAGACTGGTCATCTGAAACCTCAAATTCCGAAGGAATCAGGATTTCTCCCAGTCTAAAACTGCAACCACTGAGAACCCTGGCTGTTCATGGAGTGCCAAAATTCTCCTCTAAATGGATACTACAAAAGAGGTGTAGTGATCTTTATTTCACAGAGAAGTAGGCCCTTCTATGCATGCAGGGGCATGGTCCTGAGACTGGGCTTCGGCCTTCTAAAATTAAAAACTTAATGTTTTCTCGCAGACAAAAGATGCCAGCAGTTAGAAGCCCAGAAACTTTTGGAGAGACCAACACTACCTCCAACGTGGTATTAAGAAACTTGGAGGGTGTGGTTTTTTTCAGAGCGAAAATGGCCCATGTTCGTGTCCAAGGCAATGGGCCTGGGACTGGTCGTCTGAAATCTAAAATTCGAAGGGATCAAGATATCTACCAGATTGATGATGGGAGAACCATGAGAACCCTGGCTACTTTGGAGAGACCAACACTACCTCCAAAGTGGTATTAAGAAACTGGGGCGGTGTGGTTTTTTTCAGAGAGAAAATTGCCAATGTTCATATCCAGGGCCCTTGGCCTGAGACTGGTCGTCTGAAACCTCAAATTCCGAAGGAATCAGGATTTCTCCCAGACAAATAGTACCACCGCTGAGAACCCTGGCTGTTCATGGAGTGCCAAAAGCCTCCTCTAAATGGATATTACAAAAGTGGTGAAGTGATCTTTATTTCACAGAGAAATAGGCCCTTCGTTGCATGCAGGGGCATGGTCCTGAGACTGGGCTTCGGCCTGCTAAAATTCCAAACCTAATGTTTTCTCACAGACTAAAAATGCCAGCAGTTAGGAGCCTGGTTACTTTTGGAGAGACCAACACTACCTCCAAACTGGTATTAAGAAACTAGGAGGGTGTGGTTTTTTCAGAGGGAAAATGGCCCATGTTCGTAGCAAGGGCAATTGGCCTGCGACTGGGTGTCTGACAGTTAAAATTCCGAAAGGATCAGGATTTCTCCCAGACTAAAGATGCCACCGCTTAGACCCTTAGCTCCTGTTGCAGATAAAGTGTCTTCCTCCAAACTGGTATTAAGAAACTGGGAGGGTGTGTTTTTTTTCAGAGGGAAATTGGCCAATGATTGTATCCAGGGTAATTGGCCTGAGACTGGGCGTCTGAGAGCTAAAATTCGGACTGGATCAGGATTTCTCGCAGACTAAAGATGCCACCACTGAGAACCCTGGCTACTATTGGAGTGTCCAACACTAACTCCAAACTGGTATAAAGAAAGCTGGGAGGGTGTGGTTTTTTTCAGGGGGAAAATGGCCCATGTCCTTATCCAGGGACCTTGGCCTGAGACAGGGTGTCTGACATCTAAAATTCCGAAATGATCAGGATTTCTCCCAGACTAAAGATGCCACCCCTTAGAATCCTGGCTACTTTTGGAGATACAATGACTTCCTAAAAACTGCTCTTGAGAAAATGGGAGGGTGTGTTTTTTTTCCGAGGGAAAATGGCCAGTGTTCATATCCAGGATAATTGGCCTGAGACTGGGCGTCTGACAGCTCAAATTCCTAAGGGATCAGGATTTCTCCCAGATTAAAGATCCCACCACTTAGAATCCTGGCTACTATTGGAGAGACCAACACTACCTCCAAACTGGTATTAAGAAACTGGGAGGGTGTGGTTTTTTTCAGAGGGAAATTGGCCAATGATTGTATCCAGGGTAATTGGCCTGATACTGGGCGTCTGACAGCTAAAATTCGGACTGGATCAGGATTTCTCCCAGACTAAACATGCCACCACTGAGAACCCTGGCTAATATTGGAGTGACCAACACTACCTCCAAACTGGTATAAAGAAACTGGGAGGGTGTGCGTTTTTTCAGAGGGGAAATGACATGTGTTCTTATCCAGGGACCTTGGCCTGGGACTGGGTGTCTGACATCTAAAATTCCGAAATGATCAGGATTTCTCCCAGACTAAAGATGCCACCACTTTGAATCCTGGCTACTTTTGGAGATACAATGTATTCCTAAAAACTGTTTTTAAGAAACTGGGAGCGTGTGTTTTATTTCCGAGGGAAAATGGCCGGTGTTCATATCCAGGATAATTGGCCTGAGACTGGGCCTCTGACAGCTCAAATTCCGAAGGGATCAGGATTTCTCCTAGACTAAAGATGCCACCAGTTAGGACCCTGGCTACTTTTGAAGAGACTGTATCTTCCTCCTAAATGGTATTAAGAAACTGGGAGGTTCTGGTTTTTTTCATAGGGAATATAGCCAATGTTCATATCCAGGGCCCTTGGCCTGAAACTGGTCGTCTGAAACCTCAAATTCCGAAGGAATCAGGATTTCTTCCAGTCTAAAACTGCCACCACTGAGACCCCTGGCTGTTCATGGAGTGCCAAAATTCTCCTCTAAATGGATATTACAAAAGTGGTGAAGTGATCTTTATTTCACAGAGAAATAGGCCCTTCTATGCATGCAGGGGCATGGTCCTGAGACTGGGTCGCCTGCTAAAATTCCAAACCTAATGTTTTCGCAGATTAAAAATGCCAGCAGTTAGAAGCCTGGTTACTTTTGGAGAGACCAACACTACCTCCAAACTGGTATTAAGAAACTGGGAGGGTGTGTTTTTTTCATTCCGAAGGGATCAGGATTTCTCCTAGACTAAAGATGCCACCAGTTAGAACCCTGGCTACTTTGGAAGAGACTGTATCTTCCTCCAAATGGTATTAAGAAACTGGGAGGTTTGGTTTTTCAGAGGAAATGCCAATGTTCTATTCCAGGGCCCTTGGCCTGAGACTGGTCGTCTGAACCTCAAATTCCGAAAGATCAGGATTTCTCCAGTCTAAAACTGCCACCACTGAGAACCTGGCTGTTTGGATGCCAAATTCTCCTCTAAATGGATATTACAAAAGGGTGAAGTGATCTTTATTTCACAGAGAAAAGGCCTTTCATGCATGCAGGGCAATTGGTCCTGAGACTGGGCTGCCTGCCTAAAATTCCAAACTAATGTTTTCCAGATTAAAGATCCAGCAGTTAGAAGCCTGGCTATATTTGGAGAGACCAACACTACCTCCAAACTGGTATTAAGAAACTGGAGATTTGGTTTTCAGAGGGAAAATCCGGTTCCTTTCCAGGGACCTTGGCCGCACGACAAAAACAAAGGACGGATTTCCCCAGACTAAAGATCCACCCCTTAGAACCATCCTGTTGCAGATAAAATGTCTTCCTCCAAACTGGGTTAAGAAACTGGGAGGGTTTGGTTTTTTCAGAGGAAAATGGCCCATTCCTTATCCAGGGACCCTGAACAGGGTGCCACATCAAACAAATGATGGTTTCTCCCAATAAAAGATGCCACCCTTGAATCCTGGCTACTTTTGGAGATACAAGACTTCCTAAAAACTGCTCTTG
>JAREIS010001718.1:0-14970 GCA_030060385.1 Muscicapa striata striata
CTCAGGCCAAGGGCCCTGGATATGAACATTGGCAATTTTCCCTCTGTGCAAAACCACACCCTCCCAGTTTCTTAATACCATTTAGGAGGAACATACAGTTTCTTCAAAAGCAGCCAGGGTTCTAACTGGTGGCATCTTTAGTCTAGGAGAAATCCTGATCCCTTCGGAATTTGAGCGGTCAGACGCACAGTCTCAGGCCAAGGTCCCTGGAAATGAACATTGGCCAATATCCTGCTGAAAAAAACACACCCTCCCAGTTTCTTAATTCCAGTTTGGAGGTAGTGTTGGTCTCTCCAAAAGTAACCAGGCTTCTAACTGCTGGCATTTTTAGTCTGCGAGAAAACATTAGGTTTGGAATTTTAGCACGCCGAAGCCCAGTCTCAGGACCATGCCCCTGCATGCAACGAGGGGCCTATTTCTCTGTGAAATAAAGATCACTTCACCACTTTTGTAATATCCATTTAGAGGAGGCTTTTGGCACTCCATGAACAGCCAGGGTTCACAGTGGTGGCATCTTTAGTCTGGGAGAAATCCTGATTCCTTCGGAATTTGAGGTTTCAGACGACCAGTCTCAGGCGAAGGGCCCTGGATATGAACATGGGCAATTTTCCCACTCAAAAAAACCACACCCTCCCAGTTTCTTAATACCATTTAGGAGGAAGATACAGTCTCTTCAAAAGTAGCCAGGGTTCTAACTGGTGGCATCTTTAGTCTGGGAGAAATCCTGACCCTTCGGAATTTTAGATGTCAGACACCCAGTCTCAGGCCAAGGTCCCTGGATAAGAACACTGGCCATTTTCCCTCTGAAAAAAACCACACCCTCCCAGTTTCTTTATACCAGGTTGGAGGTAGTGTTGGTCACTCCAATACTAGCCAGGGTTCTCAGTGGTGGCGTCTTTAGTCTGGGAGAAATCCTGATCCATTCCGAATTTTAGCTGTCAGATGCCCAGTCTTAGGCCAATTACCCTGGATACGATCATTGGCCAATTTCCCGCTGAAAAAAACACACCCTCCCAGATTCTTAACACCAGTTTGGAGGAAGACATTTTATCTGCAACAGGAGCTAAGGTTCTAAGGGGTGGCATCTTTAGTCTGGGAGAAATCCTGATCCTTTCGGAATTTTAACTGTCAGACACCCAGTCTCAGGCCAATTGCCCTTGCTACGAACATGGGCCATTTTCCCTCTGAAAAAAACCACACCCTCCCAGATTCTTAATTCCAGTTTGGAGGTAGTGTTGGTCTCTCCAAAAGTAACCAGGCTTCTAATTGCTGGCATTTTTAGTCTGCGAGGAAACATTACGTTTGCAATTTTAGCACGCCAAAGCCCAGTCTCAGGACCATGCCCCTGCATGCAACGAAGGGCCTATTTCTCTGTGAAATAAAGATCTAAATATCCATTTAGAGGAGGCTTTTGGCACTCCATGAACAGCCAGGGTTCTCAGTGGTGGCAGTTTTAGTCTGGGAGAAATCCTGATCCCTTCGGAATTTGAGTTTTTAGATGACAAGTCTCAGGCCAAGGGCCCTGGATATGAACATTGGCAATATTCCCTCTGAAAAAAACCACACCCTCCCAGTTTCTTAATACCATTTAGGAGGAAGATACAGTCTCTTCAAAAGTAGCCAGGGTTCTAACTGGTGGCATCTTTAGTCTGGGAGAAATCCTGACCCTTCGGAATTTTAGATGTCAGACACCCAGTCTCAGGCGAAGGTCCCTGGATAAAACATTGGCCATTTTCCCTCTGAAAAAAACCACACCCTCCCAGTATCTTTATACCAGGTTGGAGGTAGTGTTCGTCACACCAATAGTAGCCAGGGTTCTCAGTGGTGGCATCTTTAGTCTGGGAGAAATCCTGATCCATTCCGAATTTTAGCTGTCAGATGCCCAGTCTTAGGCCAATTACCCTGGATACGATCATTGGCCAATTTCCCGCTGAAAAAAACACACCCTCCCAGATTCTTAACACCAGTTTGGAGGAAGACATTTTATCTGCAACAGGAGCTAAGGTTCTAAGGGGTGGCATCTTTAGTCTGGGAGAAATCCTGATCCTTTCGGAATTTTAACTGTCAGACACCCAGTCTCAGGCCAATTGCCCTTGCTACGAACATGGGCCATTTTCCCTCTGAAAAAAACCACACCCTCCCAGATTCTTAATTCCAGTTTGGAGGTAGTGTTGGTCTCTCCAAAAGTAACCAGGCTTCTAATTGCTGGCATTTTTAGTCTGCGAGGAAACATTACGTTTGCAATTTTAGCACGCCAAAGCCCAGTCTCAGGACCATGCCCCTGCATGCAACGAAGGGCCTATTTCTCTGTGAAATAAAGATCTAAATATCCATTTAGAGGAGGCTTTTGGCACTCCATGAACAGCCAGGGTTCTCAGTGGTGGCACTATTAGTCTGGGAGATATCCTGATCCCTTCGGAATTTGAGTTTTTAGACGACAAGTCTCAGGCCAAGGGCCCTGGATATGAACACTGGCAATTTTCCCTCTGACAAAAACCACACCCTCCCAGTTTCTTAATACCATTTAGGAGGAAGATACAGTCTCTTCAAAAGTAGCCAGGGTTCTAACTGGTGGCATCTTTAGTCTAGGAGAAATCCTGATCCCTTCGGAATTTGAGCTGTCAGACGCCCAGTCTCAGGCCAAGGGCCCTGGATACGAACACATGCCATTTTCCCTCTGAAAAAAACCACAACCTCCCAGTTTCTTAATTCCAGTTTGGAGGTAGTCTTCGTCTCTCCAAAAGTAACCAGGCTTCTAACTGCTGGCATCTTTTGTCTGCTAGAAAACATTAGGTTTTTAATTTTAGCAGGTCAAGCCCAGTCTCAGGACCATGCCCCTGCATGCAACGAAGGGCCTATTTCTCTGTGAAATAAAGATCACTTCACCCCTTTTGTAATATCCATTTAGAGGAGGCTTTTGGCACTCCATGTACAGCCACGGTTCTCAGTGGTGGCAGTATTAGTCTGGGAGAAATCCTGATTCCTTCGGAATTTGAGGTTTCAGACGACCAGTCTAAGGCCAAGGGCCCTGGATATGAACATGGGCAATTTTCCCTCTGAAAAAAACCACACCCTCCCAGTTTCTTAATACCATTTAGGAGGAAGATACAGTCTCTTCAAAAGTAGCCAGGGTTCTAAGTGGTGCCATCTTTAGTCTAGGAGAAATCCTGATCCCTTCGGAATTTTAGCTGTCAGACGCCCAGGCTCTGGCCAAGGTCCCTGGATAAGAACATTGGCCATTTTCCCTCTGAAAAAAACCACACCCTCCCAGTTTCTTAATACCAGTTTGGAGGTAGTGTTGGTCTCTCCAATATTAGCCAGGATTCTAAGTTGTGGGATCTTTAATCTGGGAGAAATCCTTATCCCTTCAGAATTTTTACTGTCAGACGCCCAGTCTCAGGCCAATTATCCTGGATATGAACACTGGCCATTTTCCCTCGGAAAAAAACCACACCCTCCCAGTTTCTTAAAAGCAATTTTTAGGAAGTCATTGTATCTCCAAAAGTAGCCAGGGTTCTAACTGGTGGCATCTTTAGTCTAGGAGAAATCCTGATCCCTTCGGAATTTGAGCTGTCAGACGCCCAGTCTCAGGCCAAGGGCCCTGGATACGAACACATGCCATTTTCCCTCTGAAAAAAACCACAACCTCCCAGTTTCTTAATTCCAGTTTGGAGGTAGTCTTCGTCTCTCCAAAAGTAACCAGGCTTCTAACTGCTGGCATCTTTTGTCTGCTAGAAAACATTAGGTTTTTAATTTTAGCAGGCCGAAGCCCAGTCTCAGGACCATGCCCCTGCATGCAACGAAGGGCCTATTTCTCTGTGAAATAAAGATCACTTCACCCCTTTTGTAATATCCATTTAGAGGAGGCTTTTGGCACTCCATGTACAGCCACGGTTCTCAGTGGTGGCAGTATTAGTCTGGGAGAAATCCTGATTCCTTCGGAATTTGAGGTTTCAGACGACCAGTCTAAGGCCAAGGGCCCTGGATATGAACATGGGCAATTTTCCCTCTGAAAAAAACCACACCCTCCCAGTTTCTTAATACCATTTAGGAGGAAGATACAGTCTCTTCAAAAGTAGCCAGGGTTCTAAGTGGTGCCATCTTTAGTCTAGGAGAAATCCTGATCCCTTCGGAATTTTAGCTGTCAGACGCCCAGGCTCTGGCCAAGGTCCCTGGATAAGAACATTGGCCATTTTCCCTCTGAAAAAAACCACACCCTCCCAGTTTCTTAATACCAGTTTGGAGGTAGTGTTGGTCTCTCCAATATTAGCCAGGATTCTAAGTTGTGGGATCTTTAATCTGGGAGAAATCCTTATCCCTTCAGAATTTTTACTGTCAGACGCCCAGTCTCAGGCCAATTATCCTGGATATGAACACTGGCCATTTTCCCTCGGAAAAAAACCACACCCTCCCAGTTTCTTAAAAGCAATTTTTAGGAAGTCATTGTATCTCCAAAAGTAGCCAGGATTCTAAGGGGTGGCAACTTTAGTCTGGGAGAAATCCTGATCATTTCGGAATTTTAGATGTCAGACGCCCAGTCTCAGGCCAAGGTCCCTGGAAAGGACCATTGACCAATTTCCCTCTGAAAAAAACCACACCCGCCCAGTTTCTTAAAAGCAGTTTTTAGGAAAACATTGTATCTCCAAAAGTAGCCAGGATTCTAAGTGGTGGCATCTTTTGTCTGGGAGAAATCCAGATTCTTTCGGAATTTTAGATGTCAGACACCAGGTCTCAGGCCAAGGTCCCTGGATAAGAACACATGCCATTTTCCGTCTGAAAAAACGCACACCCTCCCAGGTTCTTTTTACACGTTTGGAGATAGTGTTGGTCACTCCAAAGTAGCCAGGGTTCTCATGGTTCTCCCATCATCAATCTGGTAGATATCCTGATCCCTTCGGAAGTTTAGATTTCAGACGACCAGTCCCAGGCCCATTGCCGAGGACACGAACATAGGCCATTTTCGATCAGAAAAAAAACACACCCTCCCAGTTTCTTAATACCAGTTTGAAGGAAGACATTATATCTGCAATAGGAGCTAAGTTTCTAAGTGGTGGCGTCTTTAGTCTGGGAGAAATCCTGATCCTTTCGGAATTTTAACTGTCAGAAACCTAATCTCAGGCCAATTGCCCCTGCTACGAACATGGGCCATTTTCCCTCTGAAAAAAACACACCCTCCCAATTTCTTAATACCGGATTGGAGGTAGTGTTGGTCTCTCCAAAAGTATCTGGGCTTCTAACTGCTGGCATCTTTTGTCTTCGAGAAAACATTAGGTTTTTAATTTTAGAAGGCCGAAGCCCAGTCTCAGGACCATGCCCCTGCATGCAAAGAAGGGCCTATTTCTCTGTGAAATAAAGATCACTTCACCCTTTTTTAATATCCATTTAGCGGAAAATTTTAGCACTCCATGAACAGCCAGGGTTCTCAGTGGTGGCAGTTTTAGACTGGGAGAAATCCTGATTCCTTCGGAATTTGAGGTTTCAGACGACCAGTCTCAGGCCAAGGGCCCTGGATATGAACATTGGCAATATTCCCTCTGAAAAAAAACACAGCCTCCCAGTTTCTTAATACCAGTTTGGAGGAAGATACAGTCTCTTCAAAAGTAGCCAGGGTTCTAACTGGTGGCTTCTTTAGTCTAGGAGAAATCCTGATCCATTTGGAATTTGAGCTGTCAGACGCCCAGTCTCAGGCCAAGGTCCCTGGATAAGAACATTGGCCATTTTCCCTCTGAAAAAAACCACACCCTCCCAGTTTCTTAATACCAGTTTGGAGGTAGTGTTGGTCTCTCCGTTATTAGCCAGGATTCTAAGTGGTGGGATCTTCATTTCTTGGAGAAATCCTGATCCCTTCGGAATTTTAGCTGTCAGACGCCCAGTCTCGGGCCAATTATCCTGGATATGAACACTGGCCATTTTCCCTCGGAAAAAAAACACACCCTCCCAGTTTCTTAAAAGCAGTTTTTAGGAAGTCATTGTATCTCCAAAAGTAGCCAGGATTCTAAGGGGTGGCATCTTTTATCTGGGAGAAATCCTGATCATTTCGGAATTTTAGACGTCAGACACCCAGTCTCAGGCCAAGGTCCCTGGATAAAACATGGGTCATTTTCCCTCTGAAAAAAACCACACCCTCCCAGTTTCTTTAAACCAGTTTGGAGGTAGTGTTGGTCACTCCAATAGTAGCCAGGGTTCTCAGTGGTGGCATCTTTAGTCTGGGAGAAATCCTGATCCATTCAGAATTTTAGCTGTCATACGCCCAGTCTCAGGCCAATTACCCTGGATACGATCATTGGCCAATTTCCCTCTGAAAAAAACCACACCCTCCCAGTTTCTTAATACCAGTTTGGAGGAAGACATTTTATCTGCAACAGGAGCTAAGGCTCTAAGGGGTGGCATCTTTAGTCTGGGAGAAATCCTGATCCTTTCGGAATTTTAACTGTCAGACACCCAGTCGCAGGCCAAGGTCCCTGGATAAGAACATGGGCCATTTTCCCTCTGAAAAAAACCACACCCTCCCAGTTTCTTAATACAACTTTGGAGGTAGTGTTGGTCTCTCCAAAAGTAACCAGGCTTCAAGCTGCTGGCATTTTTAGTCTGCGAGAAAACATTAGGTTTGTAATTTTAGCAGGCCGAAGCCCAGTCTCAGGACCATGCCCCTGCATGCAACGAAGGGCCTATTTCTCTGTGAAATAAAGATCACTACACCACTTTTGCAATATGCATTTAGAGAAGAATTTTGGCACTCCATGAACAGCCAGGGTTCTCAGTGGTGGCAGTTTTAGACTGGGAGAAATCCTGATTCCTTCGGAATTTGAGGTTTCAGACGACCAGTCTCAAGCCAAGGGCCCTGGATATGAACATTGGCAATTTTCCCTCTGAAAACAACCACACCCTCACAGTTTCTTAATACCATTTAGGAGGAAGATACAGTCTCTTCAAAAGTAGACAGGGTTCTAATTGGTGGCATCTTTACTCTAGGAGAAATCCTGATCCATTCGGAATTTGAGCTGTCAGACCCCCAGTCTCAGGCCAAGGTCCCTGGAAAAGAACATTGACCAATTTCCCTCTGAAAAAGCCACACCCTCCCAGTTTCTTAATACCGGATTGGAGGTAGTGTTGGTCACTCCAAAGTAGCCAGGGTTCTCATGGTTCTCCCATCATCAATCTGGGAGATATCCTGATTCCTTCGGAATTTTAGATTTCAGACGACTGGTCCCAGGCCCATTGCCTTGGACACGAACATAGGCCATTTTCGCTCTGAAAAAAACCACACCCTCCCAGTTTCTTAATACCAGTTTGGAGGAAGACATTTTATCTGCAACAGGAGCTAAGGTTCTAAGGGGTGGCATCTTTACTCTGGGAGAAATCCTGATGCTTTCGGAATTTTAACTGTCAGACACCCAGTCTCAGGCCAAGGTCCCTGGATAAGAACATGGGCCATTTTCCCTCTGAAAAAAACCACACCCTCCCAGTTTCTTAATACCAGTTTGGAGGTAGTGTTGGTCTCTCCAAAAGTAACCAGGCTTTTAACTGCTGGCATTTTTAGTCTGCGAGAAAACATTAGGTCTGGAATTTTAGCACGCCAAAGCCCAGTCTCAGGACCATGCCCCTGCATGCAACGAAGGGCCTATTTCTCTGTGAAATAAAGATCACTTCACCACTTTTGTAATATCCATTTAGAGGAGGCTTTTGGCACTGCATGAACAGCCAGGGTTCTCAGTGGTGGCAGTATTAGTCTGGGAGAAATCCTGATTGCTTCGGAATTTGAGGTTTCAGACGACCAGTCTCAGGCCAAGGGCCCTGGATATGAACATTGGCAATTTTCCCTCTGTGTAAAACCACACCCTCCCAATTTCTTAATACCATTTAAGAGGAAGATACAGTCTATTCAAAAGTAGCCAGGGTTCTAACTGGTGGCATCTTTAGTCTAGGAGAAATCCTGATCCCTTCGGAATTTTAGCTGTCAGACGCCAGTCTAAGGCCAATTATCCTGGATACGAACACATGCCATTTTCCCTCTGAAAAAAACCACACCCTCCCAGTTTCTTTATACCAGTTTGGAGGTAGTGTTGGTCACTCCAAAGTAGCCAGGTTTCTCAGGGTTCTCCCATCTTCAGCCTGGTAGATATCCTGATCCGTTAGGAATTTTAGATTTAAGACCACCAGTCCCAGGCCCATTGCCTTGGACACGAACATAGGCCATTTTCGCTCTGAAGAAAACGCACACCCTCCCAGTTTCTTAATACCACACTGGAGGAAGACATTTTATCTGCAATAGGAGCTAAGGTTCTAAGTGGTGGCGTCTTTAGTCTGGGAGAAATCCTGATTCTATCGGAATTTTAACTGTCAGACACCCAGTCTCAGGCCAATTGCCCTGGATACGAACATGGGCCATTTTCCCGCTGAAAAAAACCACACCCTCCCAGTTTCTTAATACCATTTAGGAGGAAGATACAGTCTCTTTAAAAGCAGCCACCGTTCTAAGTTGTGGGATCTTTAATCTGGGAGTAATCCTGATCCCTTCGGAATTTGAGCTGTCAGACGCCCAGTCTCAGGCCAAGGTCCCTGGATAAGAACATTAGCCATTTTCCCTCTGAAAAAAACCACACCCTCCCAGTTTCTTAATACCAGTTTGGAGGTAGTGTTGGTCTCTCCAATAGCAGCCAGGATTCTAAGTGGTGGGATCTTTAATCTGGGAGAAATCCTGATCCCTTCGTAATTTCAGCTGTCATACTCCCAGTCCCAAGGCCAATTATCCTGGATATGAACACTGGCCATTTTCCCTCGGAAAAAAAACCACACCCTCCCAGTTTCTTAAAAGCAATTTTTAGGAAGTCATTGTATCTCCAAAAGTAGCCAGGATTCTAAGTGGTGGCATCTTTAGTCTTGGAGAAATCCTGATCCATTCCGAATTTTAGCTGTCGGACACCCAGTCTCAGGCCAATTACCCTGGATACGATCATTGGCCAATTTCCCGCTGGAAAAAACCACACCCTCCCAGTTTCTTAATACCAGTTTGGAGGAAGACATTTTATCTGCAACAGGAGCTAAGGTTCTAAGGGGTGGCATCTTTACTCTGGGAGAAATCCTGATGCTTTCGGAATTTTAACTGTCAGACACCCAGTCTCAGGCCAAGGTCCCTGGATAAGAACATGGGCCATTTTCCCTCTGAAAAAAACCACACCCTCCCAGTTTCTTAATACCACTTTGGAGGTAGTGTTGGTCTCTCCAAAAGTAACCAGGCTTTTAACTGCTGGCATTTTTAGTCTCAAGTAGAAAACATTAGGTCTGGAATTTTAGCACGCCAAAGCCCAGTCTCAGGACCATGCCCCTGCATGCAACGAAGGGCCTATTTCTCTGTGAAATAAAGATCTAAATATCCATTTAGAGGAGGCTTTTGGCACTCCATGAACAGCCAGGGTTCTCAGTGGTGGCACTATTAGTCTGGGAGATATCCTGATCCCTTCGGAATTTGAGTTTTTAGACGACAAGTCTCAGGCCAAGGGCCCTGGATATGAACACTGGCAATTTTCCCTCTGACAAAAACCACACCCTCCCAGTTTCTTAATACCATTTAGGAGGAAGATACAGTCTCTTCAAAAGTAGCCAGGGTTCTAACTGGTGGCATCTTTAGTCTAGGAGAAATCCTGATCCCTTCAGAATTTGAGCTGTCAGACGCCCAGTCTCAGGCCAAGGGCCCTGGATACGAACACATGCCATTTTCCCTCTGAAAAAAACCACAACCTCCCAGTTTCTTAATTCCAGTTTGGAGGTAGTCTTCGTCTCTCCAAAAGTAACCAGGCTTCTAACTGCTGGCATCTTTTGTCTGCTAGAAAACATTAGGTTTTTAATTTTAGCAGGCCGAAGCCCAGTCTCAGGACCATGCCCCTGCATGCAACGAAGTGCCTATTTCTCTGTGAAACAAAGATCACTTCACCCCTTTTGTAATATCCATTTAGAGGAGGCTTTTGGCACTCCATGAACAGCCACGGTTCTCAGTGGTGGCAGTATTAGTCTGGGAGAAATCCTGATTCCTTCGGAATTTGAGGTTTCAGACGACCAGTCTAAGGCCAAGGGCCCTGGATATGAACATGGGCAATTTTCCCTCTGAAAAAAACCACACCCTCCCAGTTTCTTAATACCATTTAGGAGGAAGATACAGTCTCTTCAAAAGTAGCCAGGGTTCTAACTGGTGGCATCTTTAGTCTAGGAGAAATCCTGATCCCTTCGGAATTTTAGCTGTCAGACGCCCAGGCTCTGGCCAAGGTCCCTGGATAAGAACATTGGCCATTTTCCCTCTGAAAAAAACCACACCCTCCCAGTTTCTTAATACCAGTTTGGAGGTAGTGTTGGTCTCTCCAATATTAGCCAGGATTCTAAGTTGTGGGATCTTTAATCTGGGAGAAATCCTTATCCCTTCAGAATTTTTACTGTCAGACGCCCAGTCTCAGGCCAATTATCCTGGATATGAACACTGGCCATTTTCCCTCGGAAAAAAACCACACCCTCCCAGTTTCTTAAAAGCAATTTTTAGGAAGTCATTGTATCTCCAAAAGTAGCCAGGATTCTAAGGGGTGGAAACTTTAGTCTGGGAGAAATCCTGATCATTTCGGAATTTTAGATGTCAGACGCCCAGTCTCAGGCCAAGGTCCCTGGAAAGGACCATTGACCAATTTCCCTCTGAAAAAAACCACACCCGCCCAGTTTCTTAAAAGCAGTTTTTAGGAAAACATTGTATCTCCAAAAGTAGCCAGGATTCTAAGTGGTGGCATCTTTTGTCTGGGAGAAATCCAGATTCTTTCGGAATTTTAGATGTCAGACACCAGGTCTCAGGCCAAGGTCCCTGGATAAGAACACATGCCATTTTCCGTCTGAAAAAACGCACACCCTCCCAGGTTCTTTTTACACGTTTGGAGATAGTGTTGGTCACTCCAAAGTAGCCAGGGTTCTCATGGTTCTCCCATCATCAATCTGGTAGATATCCTGATCCCTTCGGAAGTTTAGATTTCAGACGACCAGTCCCAGGCCCATTGCCGAGGACACGAACATAGGCCATTTTCGCTCAGAAAAAAAACACACCCTCCCAGTTTCTTAATACCAGTTTGAAGGAAGACATTATATCTGCAATAGGAGCTAAGGTTCTAAGTGGTGGCGTCTTTAGTCTGGGAGAAATCCTGATCCTTTCGGAATTTTAACTGTCAGAAACCTAATCTCAGGCCAATTGCCCCTGCTACGAACATGGGCCATTTTCCCTCTGAAAAAAACACACCCTCCCAATTTCTTAATACCGGATTGGAGGTAGTGTTGGTCTCTCCAAAAGTATCTGGGCTTCTAACTGCTGGCATCTTTTGTCTTCGAGAAAACATTAGGTTTTTAATTTTAGAAGGCCGAAGCCCAGTCTCAGGACCATGCCCCTGCATGCAAAGAAGGGCCTATTTCTCTGTGAAATAAAGATCACTTCACCCTTTTTTAATATCCATTTAGCGGAAAATTTTAGCACTCCATGAACAGCCAGGGTTCTCAGTGGTGGCAGTTTTAGACTGGGAGAAATCCTGATTCCTTCGGAATTTGAGGTTTCAGACGACCAGTCTCAGGCCAAGGGCCCTGGATATGAACATTGGCAATATTCCCTCTGAAAAAAAAACACAGCCTCCCAGTTTCTTAATACCAGTTTGGAGGAAGATACAGTCTCTTCAAAAGTAGCCAGGGTTCTAACTGGTGGCTTCTTTAGTCTAGGAGAAATCCTGATCCATTTGGAATTTGAGCTGTCAGACGCCCAGTCTCAGGCCAAGGTCCCTGGATAAGAACATTGGCCATTTTCCCTCTGAAAAAAACCACACCCTCCCAGTTTCTTAATACCAGTTTGGAGGTAGTGTTGGTCTCTCCGTTATTAGCCAGGATTCTAAGTGGTGGGATCTTCATTTCTTGGAGAAATCCTGAACCCTTCGGAATTTTAGCTGTCAGACGCCCAGTCTCTGGCCAATTATCCTGGATATGAACACTGGCCATTTTCCCTCGGAAAAAACACACCTCCCAGTTTCTTAAAAGCAGTTTTTAGGAAGTCATTGTATCTCCAAAAGTAGCCAGGATTCTAAGGGGTGGCATCTTTAGTCTGGGAGAAATCCTGATCATTTCGGAATTTTAGACGTCAGACACCCAGTCTCAGGCCAAGGTCCCTGGATAAAACATGGGTCATTTTCCCTCTGAAAACCACACCCTCCCAGTTTCTTTAAACCAGTTTGGAGGTAGTGTTGGTCACTCCAATAGTAGCCAGGGTTCTCAGTGGTGGCATCTTTAGTCTGGGAGAAATCCTGATCCATTCAGAATTTTAGCTGTCATACGCCCAGTCTCAGGCCAATTACCCTGGATACGATCATTGGCCAATTTCCTCTGAAAAACCACACCCTCCCAGTTTCTTAATACCAGTTTGGAGGAAGACATTTTATCTGCAACAGGAGCTAAGGCTCTAAGGGGTGGCATCTTTAGTCTGGGAGAAATCCTGATCCTTTCGGAATTTTAACTGTCAGACACCCAGTCGCAGGCCAAGGTCCCTGGATAAGAACATGGGCCATTTTCCTCTGAAAAACCACACCTCCCAGTTTCTTAATACAACTTTGGAGGTAGTGTTGGTCTCTCCAAAAGTAACCAGGCTTCAAGCTGCTGGCATTTTTAGTCTGAGAAAACATTAGGTTTGTAATTTTAGCAGGTCAAGCCCAGTCTCAGGACCATGCCCCTGCATGCAACGAAGGGCCTATTTCTCTGTGAAATAAAGATCACTACACCACTTTTGCAATATGCATTTAGAGAAGAATTTGGCACTCCATGAACAGCCAGGGTTCTCAGTGGTGGCAGTTTTAGACTGGGAGAAATCCTGATTCCTTCGAATTTGAGGTTTCAGACGACCAGTCTCAGGCCAAGGGCCCTGGATATGAACATTGGCAATTTTCCCTCTGAAAACAACCACACCCTCACAGTTTCTTAATACCATTTAGGAGGAAGATACAGTCTCTTCAAAAGTAGACAGGGTTCTAATTGGTGGCATCTTTACTCTAGGAGAAATCCTGATCCATTCGAATTTGAGCTGTCAGACCCCAGTCTCAGGCCAAGGTCCCTGGAAAAGAACATTGACCATTTTCCTCTGAAAAAGCCACACCTCCCAGTTTCTTAATACCGGATTGGAGGTAGTGTTGGTCACCCAAAGTAGCCAGGGTTCTCATGGTTCTCCCATCATCAATCTGGGAGATATCCTGATTCCTTCGGAATTTTAGATTTCAGACGACTGGTCCCAGGCCCATTGCCTTGGACACGAACATAGGCCATTTCGCTCTGGAAAAAACCACACCTCCCAGTTTCTTAATACCAGTTTGGAGGAAGACATTTTATCTGCAACAGGAGCTAAGGTTCTAAGGGGTGGCATTTTTAGTCTGGGAGAAATCCTGATTCTTTCGGAATTTTAATTGTCAGACACCCAGTCTCAGGCCAATTGCCCCTGCTACGAACATGGGCCATTTTCCCTCTGAAAAAAAACACACCCTCCCAGTTTCTTAATACCAGTTTGGAGGTAGTGTTGGTCTCTCCAAATTATCCGGGCTTCTAACTGCTGGCATTTTTGTCTGCGAGAAAACATTAGGTTTTTAATTTTAGAAGGCCGAAGCCCAGTCTCAGGACCATGCCCCTGCATGCAAAGAAGGGCCTATTTCTCTGTGAAATAAAGATCACTTCACCACTTTTGTAATATCTATTTAGAGGAGGCTTTTGGCACTCCATGAACAGCCAGGGTTCTCAGTGGTGGCAGTTTTAGACTGGGAGAAATCCTGATTCCTTCGGAATTTGAGGTTTCAGAAGACCAGTCTCAGGCCAAGGGCCCTGGATATGAACATGGGCCATTTTCCCTCTGAGAAAAACCACACCCTCCCAGTTTCTTAATACCAGTTTGGAGGTAGTGTTGGTCTCTCCAAATTATCCGGGCTTCTAACTGCTGGCATTTTTGTCTGCGAGAAAACATTAGGTTTTTAATTTTAGAAGGCCGAAGCCCAGTCTCAGGACCATGCCCCTGCATGCAAAGAAGGGCCTATTTCTCTGTGAAATAAAGATCACTTCACCACTTTTGTAATATCCATTTAGAGGAGGCTTTTGGCACTCCATGAACAGCCAGGGTTCTCAGTGGTGGCACTATTAGTCTGGGAGAAATCCTGATTCCTTCGGAATTTGAGGTTTCAGACGACCAGTCTCAGGCCAAGGGCCCTGGATATGAACATTGGCAATTTTCCCTCTGAAAAAAACCACACCCTCCCAGTTTCTTAATACCATTTAGGAGGAAGATACAGTCTCTTCAAAAGTAGCCAGGGTTCTAACTGGTGGCATCTTTAGTCTAGGAGAAATCCTGATCCCTTCGGAATTTGAGCTGTCAGACGCCCAGTCTCAGGCCAAGGTCCCTGGAAAAGAGCACTGACCAATTTCCCTCTGAAAAAAAACACACCCTCCCAGTTTCTTAATAGCAGTTTGGAGGTAGTGTTGGTGTCTCCTATATTAGCCAGGATTCTAAGTGGTGGGATCCTTAATCTGGGAGAAATCTTGATCCCTTCAGAATTTTAGCTGTCAGACGCCCAGTCTCAGGCCAATTATCCTGGATATGAACACTGGCCATTTTCCCTCGGAAAAAAAACACACCCTCCCAGTTTCTTAAAAGCAGTTTTTAGGAAAACATTGTATCTCTTAAATTAGGCAGGATTCTAAGTGGTGGCATCTTTAGTGTGGGAGAAATCCTGATCCTTTCGGAATTTTAGATGTCAGACACCCAGTCCCAGGCCAAGGTCCCTGGATAAGAACACATGCCATATTCCCTCTGAAAAAACGCACACCCTCCCAGTTTCTTTATACATGTTTGGAGGTAGTGTTGGACACTCCAATAGTAGCCAGGGTTCTCAGTGGTGGTATCTTTAGTCTGCCAGAAATCCTGATCCATTCCGAATTTTG
>JAREIS010001719.1:0-11094 GCA_030060385.1 Muscicapa striata striata
TCTCTGGCCAGGGTCCCTGGATAAGAGATTGGCAGTTTTCCTCAGAAAAAACCACACCCTCCAATTTCTTAATACCAGTTTGAGGTAGTGTTGGTCTCTCCAAAAATGGCCAGTGTTCAGTGGTGGCATCTTTAGTCTTGGAGAAATCTTTTGGTCATTGAGTTTCAGCTGTCAGGCCCGCCCAGTCTAAGGCCCATTGCCCTGGCTGGCTGGGCAGTTTCCTCTGAAAAAAAACCCATACCCTCCCGGTTTCTTAATACCAGTTTGGAGGTAGTGTTGGTCTCTCCAAAAGTAGCCAGGCTTCTAACTGCTGGCATCTTTAGTCTGGGAGAAAACATTAGGTTTGTAATTTTAGCAGGCCGAAGCCCAGTCTCAGGACTTCATGCCCTGCATGCAAAGAAGGAGCCTATTTCTCTGTGAAATAGGAATCACTTCACTTTTGTAATATCCATTTAGAGGAGGCTTTTGGCACTCCCATGGGAACAGCCTGAGTTCTCAGTGGTGGCATTTTTAGTCTGGGAGAAATCCTGATGGTTTCAAAATTTGCAGTTTCAGACGGCCTGTCTCCGGCCAAGGGCCCTGGATATGAACATTTGCAATTTTCCCTCTGTAAAAAACCACAGACTCCCAGTTTCTTTATACCATTTAGGAGGAAGATACAGTCACTCCGAAAGAAGCCAGGGTTCTCAGTGGTGGCATCTTTAGTCAGGGAGAAATCCTGATCCCTTCGGAATTTTAGCTGTCAGACGCCCAATCTCAGGCCAATTGCCCTGGACATGAACACTGGACATTTTCCTCTGAAAAAAACCACACCCTCCCAGTTTCTTAATACAAGTTTGGAGGAAGATATTGTCTCTCCAAAAGTAGCCAGGATTATATACGGTGGCATGTTTAGTTTCTGAGAAATTCTGATTGCATCGGAATCTGAGGTTTCAGACGCCCAGTCTCAGGCCCATTGCCCTGGCTACGAACATGAGCCATTTTCCCTCTGAACAAAACCATACCCTCCCAGTTTCTTAATACCAGTTTGGAGGTAGTGTTGGTCTCTCCAAAAGTAGCCAGTGTTCTCAGTGGTGGCATCTTTAGTCTGGGAGAAATCTTGATCCATTTGGAATGTGAGCTGTCAGATTCCCAGTCTCAGGCCCATTGCCCTGGTCAAGAACATTGGACATTTTCCTCTGAAAAAAACCACACCTTCAGAGTTTCTTAATACCATTTGGAGGAAGGCATTGTCTCTAAAAAAGTAGCCAGGATTCTATGTGGTGGCATCTTTTGTCTGGTAGAAATCCTGATCCTTTCGGAATTTTAGATGTCAGACACCCAGTCTCTGGCCAGGGTCCCTGGATAAGAAGATTGGCAGTTTTTCCTCTGAAAAACCACACCTCCCAGTTTCTTAATACCAGTTTGAGGTAGTGTTGGTCTCTCCAAAAGTAGCCAGTGTTCTCAGTGGTGGCATCTTTAGTCTGGGAGAAATCTTGATCCATTGAGGATTTCAGCTGTCAGACATACCCTCCCAGTTTCTTAATACCAGTTTGGAGGTAAGTGTTGGTCTCTCAAAAGTAGCCAGGCTTCTAACTGCTGGCATCTTTAGTCTGGAGGAGGAGAAAACATTAGGTTTAGGATTTTAGCAAGGCGAAGCCCAATCTCAGGACCATGCCCCTGCATGCAAAGAAGGGGCCTATTTCTCTGTAAAATAAAGATCCCTTCCACAGCTTTTGTAATATCCATTTAGAGGCTTTTGGCCTCCATGAACAGCCAGGAGGTTCTCAGTGGTGGCATTTTAGTCTGGGAGAAAGAAGTGCATCTTTAGTCTGGGAGAATCTGATCCTTCGAATTATAGGTGTCAGACGCCCAGTCTCAGACCAATTGCCCTGGCTACGAACATGGCATTTTCCCTCTGAAAAACCATACCCTCCCAGTTCTTAATGCAGTTTGGAGGTAGATTTGTCTCTCCAAAAGTAGCCAGGTTCTAACTGCTGGCATCTTTAGTTGGGAGAAATCTGTTTGAAATTTAGGTTTCAGCGCCCAGTTTAGCCAGCCTAGAATTGGCATTTCCCTGAAACATCCGTTCTAGGATTTGGAGGAAGATGCATTGTCTCTCCAGAAGTAGCCAGATTCTAAGTGGTGGCATTTTTAGTCTGGGAGAAATTCTGATTGCTTCTGAATTTGGTCTCAGACGCCAGTATCAGCCAAGGGCCCTGGATATGAACATTTGGCAATTTTCCCTCTGTAAAACCACACCCTCCCAGTTTCTTAATACACCTTAGGAGGAAGATACAGTCTCTCTAAAAGTAGCCAGGATTCTATTTGGTGGCATCTTTAGTCTAGGAGAAATCCTGATCCTTTGAATTTTAGATGTCATACACCCAGTCTCAGTCCAAGGTCCCTGGATAAGAACATTGGCCATTTTCCTCTGGAAAAACACCTCCCGTTCTAACCAGTTTGGAGGAGTTGGTCTCCAAAGTAGCCAGTGTTCTCAGGGTGCATCTAGTTTGGAAAATCTTGATCCATTGAATTTTAGCTGTCAGAGCCAGTCTCAGGCCAAGGGCCCTGAAAGAACACTGGACATTTTACCTAAACCACCTCCAGTTTCTAATACAAGTTTTCAGGAAGATTTGTCTCAGTAGCCAGGTTATAACGGTGGCATTTTTATCTGGAGAAATCTGTCTTGAATTTGAGGTTTCAGCAGTTTCGGCCATTTCCTCACGAACTTGGACATTTCCTGAAGAACAACCCTCCCGTTCTAAACCAGTTGAGTGTGTTGTTTCAAAGTAACCAGGCTTTAACTGCTGGCATCTTTAATCTGGAAAACATTGGTTTGAATTCGGCGAAGCGATCTCAGGACATGCCTGCATGAAGGCCTATTCTCTGGAAAAAGTCATTCCCATTTGTATCGATTAGAGGTGGCTTTTGCTCCATGAACAGCCAGAGTTCTCAGTTTCATTTTAGTCTGGAGAAATCCTGATTGCTTGAATTTGAGATTTCAGGCGGCCTGTCTCGACCAGGGCCCTGGATATGAACATTGGCAATTTACCCTCTGTAAAACCACACCCTCCCAGTTCTTAATACCATTTAGGAGGTAGATACAGTCTCTCCAAAAGTAGCCAGGGTTCTCAGTGGTGGCATCTTTAGTCAGGGAGAAATCCTGATCCTTCTGAATTTGAGCTGTCAAACGCTGATCGTGAGCCAAGGGCCCTGGAAACGAACACTGGACATTTTCCTCTGAAAAAAACCACACCCTCCCAGTTTCTTCTTCACCATTTAGAGAGGAAGATACAGGCTCTCAAATGTAGCCAGGGTTATATACGTGGAAATTCATGTTTAGTTTGGGAGAAATTCTGATTGCTTGGGAATCTGAGGTTTCAGACGCCCAGTCTCAGGCCCATTGCCTGCCTACGAACATGGGCCCATTTCCTCTGAAAAAAACCATACCTCTCCCAGTTTCTTAATACCAGTTTGAGGTAGTGTTGGTCTCTCCAAATAGCCAGGTTTTCTAACTGCTGGCATCTTTATGTGGGAAAACTTAGTTGGAATTTTAGCAGGCGGCATATCAGGATTTGGAGAGACATTGTCTCTCCAGAAGTAGCACGATTCTAAGTGGTGGCATTTAGTCTGGGAGAAATTCTATTGCTGAATTTGTGGTCTCAGACGCCCAGTATCAGCCACAGGGCCCTGGATATGAACTTGCAATTTTCCCTCTGTAAAAACCACACCTCCCAGTTTCTTAATACCTTTAGGAGGAAAAACCACCCCCTCCCCTTTTCTTAATACCAGTTTTGAGGTAGTGTTGGTCTCTCCAAAAGTAGCCAGTGTTTTCAGTGGTGGCATCTTTAGTCTTGGAGAAATCTTGATCCATTGAGGATTTCAGCTGTCAGACGCCCAGTCTCAGGCCCATTGCCCTGGCTACAAAAATGGGCAATTTTCCCTCTGAAAAAAAACCATACCCTCCCAGTTTCTTAACACCAGTTTGGAGGTAGTGTTGGTCTCTCCAAAAGTAGCCAGGCTTCTAACTGCTGGCATCTTTAGTGTGGGAGAAAACATTAGGTTTGGAATTTTTGCAGGCCGAAGCCCAGTCTCAGGACCATGCCATTGCATGCAAAGAAGGGCCTATTTCTCTGTGAAATAAAGATCACTTCACCACTTTTGTAATATCCATTTAGAGGAGGCTTTGGGCACTCCATGAACAGCCAGGGTTCTCAGTGGTGGCATTTTTAGTGTGGGAGAAATCCTGATTGCTTCGGAATTTGAGGTTTCGGACGCCCTGTCTCATGCCAAGAGCCCTGGATATGAACATTGGTCATTTTCCTTTGTAAAAAACCACAACCTCCCAGTTTCTTAATACCATTTAGGAGGAAGATACAGTCTCTCCAAAAGTAGCCAGGGTTCTCAGTGGTGGCATCTTTAGTCTGGGAGCAATCCTGATCCCTTCCGAATTATAGCTGTCAGACGCCCAGTTTCAGGCCCATTGCCCTCAACACGAACACTGGACCTTTTCCTCTGAACAAAACCACACAATCTCAGTTTCTTAATACCAGTTTGGAGGTAGTGTTGATCTCTCCAACAGTAGTCAGGCTTCTAACTGCTGGCATCTTTAGTCTGGGAGAAAACATTCGGTTTGGAATTTTAGCAGGCCGAAGCCGAATCTCAGGACCATGCCATTGCATGCAAAGAAGAGCCTATTTCTCTGTGAAATAAAGATCACTTCACCACTTTTGTAATATCCATTTAGAGGAGGCTTTTGGCTCTCCATGAACAGCCAGGGTTCTCAGTGATGGCATTTTTAGTCTGGGAGAAAGCCTGATTCCCTCCCAGTTTCTTAATACCATTTCGGAGGAAGATACAGTCTCTTGAAATGGAGTCAAGGTTCAAGAGGTTGCATCTTTAGTCTGGGAGCAATTCTGATCCCTTCTTAATTGTGAGTGTCAGACGCCCAGTCTCAGAACAATTTCCCTGGCTACGAACATGGGGCATAATCCCTCTGAAAAAAAACCATACCCTCCCAGGTTCTAATACATGTTTGGAGGTAGACATTGTCTCTCCAAGTATCCAGGATTCTAAGTGCTGGCATTTTTAGTCTGGGAGAAATCCTGATTGCTTCGAATTTGAGGTTTCAGGCGCCCAGTCTCAGACCAAGGCCTGGATATGAATATTGGCCATTTTCCTCTGTGAAAAACACACCCTCCCAGTTTCTTAAGAAGATTTAAGCGGAAGATGCAGTCTCTCTCCAAATGTAGCCAGGGTTCTAAGGGGTGGCATCTTTAGTCTGGGAGAAATCCTGATCCTTTCGGAGTTTTAGATGACAGACTCCCTGTCTCCAGGCCAACGTCCTGGATAAGAACATTCAGCATTTTATTCCTCTGAAAAAAACCACATCCGCCAATTTTCTAAATACCAGTTTGGAGGTAGTGTTGATCTCTCCAACAGTAGTCGCCAAGCTAACTGCTGGGCATTTTTAGTCTGTGAGAAAACATTAGGTTTGGAATTTTGGAAGAACAAGCCGAATCTCAGGACCATGCCTGCATGCAAACAGAACCTATTTCCTCTGTGAAATAAAGATCAGTTCACCACTTTTGTAATATCCATTTAGTGGAAGCTTTTGCTCTCCTGAACAGCCAGAGTTCTCAGTGTTATTATTTTAGTCTGGGAGAAATCCTGAGTTGCTTCCGAATTTAGATGTCAGACACCCAGTCTCAGCAAGGGCCCTGGATATGAACATTGGCAATTTTCCCTCTGTAAACCACACCTCCCAGTTTCTTAATACCATTTAGGAGGAAGATACAGTCTCTCCAAAAGTAGCCACGGTTCTCAGTGGTGGCATCTGTAGTCTTGGAGAAATCCTGATCCATTGAATTTGAGCTGTCAAACGCCCAGTCTCAGGCCAAGGCCCTGGAAAGAACACTGGACATTTTACCTGAGAAAAACCACACCCTCCCAGTTTCGTAATACAAGTTTGGAGGAAGATATTGTCTCTCCAAAAGTAGCCAGGATTATATGTGGTGGCATGTTTAGTTTGGAAATTCTAATTGCTTGGGAATCTGAGGTTTCAGACACCCAGTCTCAGGCCCATTGCCCTGGCTCTGAACATGGGCAATTTTCCTCTTAAAACAATACCCTCCAAGTTTCTGCTGCCAGTTTTGAGTAGTGTTGGTCTTTCAAAGTAGCCAGACTTCTATTTCTTTGGCATCTTTAGTCTGGGAGAAAACACTAGGTTTGGAATTTTGCAGGCGAGGCCCAGTCTCAGGACCATGCCATTGCATGCAAAGAAGGTCCTATTTTCTCTGTGAAATAAGATCACTTCATCCACTTTTGTAATATCCATTTAGAAGGCTTTTGCCTCATGAACAGCCAGGGTTCTAGTGGTGGCATTTTTAGTCTGGGAGAAAGCCTGATTTTGGAAATTTGGTTCAGACGCCCAGGCTCAGGCCAGGGCCCTGGATATGAACATTTGCAATTTTCCCTCTGTAAAAAACCACACCCTCCCAGTTTCTTAATACCATTTAGGAGGAAGATACAGTCTCTGAAATGGAGTCAAGGTTCCAATATGTGCATCTTTAGTCTAGGAGCAATTCTGATCCTTCCGAATTATAGTGTCCATGCCCAGTCTCAGACCAATTTCCCTGGTAAACATTGGCCATATCCCTCTGAAAAACCATACCCTCCCAGGTTCTTAATACATGTTTGGAGGTAGACATTGTCTCTCCAGAAGTATCCAGGATCTAAGTGCTGGCATTTTTAGTCTGGGAGAAATCCTGATTGCTTCGGAATTTGAGGTTTCAGACGCCCAGTCTCAGACCAAGGGCCCTGGGTATGAATATTGGCCATTTTCCCTCTGTGAAAAAACCACACCCTCCCAGTTTCTTAAGAAGATTTAAGCGGAAGATGCAGTCTCTCCAAATGTAGCCAGGGTTCTAAGGGGTGGCATCTTTAGTCTGGGAGAAATCCTGATCCTTTCGGAATTTTAGATGTCAGACACCCTGTCTCAGGCCAAGGTCCCTGGATAAGAACATTGGGCATTTATTCCTCTGAAAAATACCACATCCGCCAATTTTCTAAATACCAGTTTGGAGGTAGTGTTGATCTCTCCAAGAGTAGCCAAGCTGCTAACTGCTGGCATCTTTAGTCTGGGAGAAAACATTAGGTTTGGAATTTTTGCAGGCCGGGGCCCAGTCTCAGGACCATGCCATTGCATGCAAAGAAGGTCCTATTTCTCTGTGAAATAAAGATCACTTCACCACTTTTGTAATATCCATTTAGAGGAGGCTTTTGGCACTCCATGAACAGCCAGGGTTCTCAGTGGTGGCATTTTTAGTCTGGGAGAAATCCTGATTTTCAAATTTGGGTTTCAGAGCCCAGGCTCAGGCCAAGGGCCCTGGATATGAACATTTGCAATTTTCCCTCTGTAAAAACCACACCCTCCCAGTTTCTTAATACCATTTAGGAGGAAGATACAGTCTCTCCAAAAGAGCCAGGTTCTAGTGGTGGCATCTTTAGTCTGGGAGAAATCCTGATCCCTTCGAATTTAGCTGTCAGACGCCCAGTCTCAGGCCAATTGCCCTGGCACAGAACACTGGCATTTTCCTCTGAAAAAACCACACCCTCCCAGTTTCTTAATACAGTTTGGAGGTAGATTGTCTCTCCAAAAGTAGCCAGGTTCTAACTGCTGGCATCTTTAGTCTGGGAGAAATCCTGATCCCTTCGAATTTAGCTGTCAAACGCCCAGTCTCAGGCCAAGGGCCCTGGAAAGAACACTGGATTTTCTCTGAAAAAACCACACCTCCCAGTTTCTTAATACAGTTTGGAGGAAGATATTGTCTCTCCAAAAGTACAGGATTTATATGGTGGCATGTTTGTTTTGAGAAATTCTGATTCTTGGAATTGAGGTTTCAGACGCCAGTCTAGGCCCATTGCCCTGGCTAGAACATGGGCATTTTCCTCTGAAAACACCTCCAAGTTTTTATACAGTTTGGAGGTAGTGTTGGTCTCTCCAAATAGCAGCTTCTAACTCTGGCATCTTTAGTCTGGGAGAAAACATAGGTTTGAATTTTTGAGGCCGAAGCCAGTCTCAGGACCATGCCATTGCTGCAAAGAAGGCCTATTTCTCTGGAAATAAAGATCACTTCACCACTTTTAATATCATTTAGAGGCTTGGCCCCATGAACAGCCAGTTCTCAGTGTGGCATTTTTAGTCTGGGAGAACCTGATTTTGAATTTGGGTTAGACGCCGGCCGGCCAGGGCCCTGATATGAACATTGCAATTTTCCTCTGAAAAACCACACTCCAGTTTCTTATACATTTAGGAGGAAGATACAGTCTCTAAAGAGCAGGTTCCAGGGTATCTTAGTCGGGAATCTGATCCCTTCATTAGGTGTCACCAGTCTCAGCCAATCTGGAGAACATGGATATCCTGAAACAACCTCCAGTCTTAACAGTTTGAGGAGAATTGTCTCTCAAAGAGGATTCTAAGTGTGGCATTTTAGTCTGGGAGAAATCCTGATCCTTGAATTTGAGGTTTCAGACCCAGTCTCAGGCCAGTGCCCTGGTAGAACATTGGCCATTTTCCTCTGAAAAACCACACCCTCCCAGTTTCTTAAAAGTTTGGAAGATGTAGTCTCTCCAAAGTAGCCAGGGTTCTAAGTGGTGGCATCTTTAGTCTGGGAGAAATCCTGATCCTTCGGATTTAGTGTCAGCACCCAGTTCAGGCCCAGTCCCTGCATAAGAACATGGCATTTTCCTCTGAAAAAAACACATCCCATTTCTAATACCAGTTTGAGGTAGTGTTGGTCTCTCCAAAAGTAGCCAGGCTTCTAACTGCTGGCATCTTTAATCTGGGAGAAAACATTAGGTTTGGGATTTTAGCAGGCCGAACCCCAGTCTCAGGACCACGCCCCTGCATGCAAAGAACGGCCTATTTCTCTGTGAAATAAAGATCACTTCACCACTTCTGTAATATCCATTTATAGGAGGCTTTTGGAACTCCATGAACAGCCAGGGCTCTCAGTGGTGGCATTTTTAGTCTGGGAGAAATTCTGATTGCTTCGGAATTTGATGTTTCAGACGCCCAGTCTCAGGCCAGGGGCCCTGGATATGAACATTGGCAATTCTCCCTCTGTAAAAAACCACACCCTCCCAGTTTCTTAATACCATTTAGGGAGGAAGATACAGTCTCTCCAAAAGTAGCCAGGGTTCTCAGTGGTGGCATCTTTAGTCTGGGAGAAATCCTGATCCCTTCGGAATTTGAGGTTTCAGACGCCCAGTTTCAGGCCCATTGCCCTCAACACGAACACTGGACATTTTCCTCTGAAAAAAACCACACCATCCCAGTTTCTTAATACCAGTTTGGAGGTAGTGTTGATCTCTCCAACAGTAGCCAGGCTTCTAACTGCTGGCATCTTTAGTGTGGGAGAAAACATTCGGTTTGGAATTTTAGCAGGCCGAAGCCGAATCTGAGGACCATGCCCCTGCATGCAAAGAAGGGCCTATTCCTCTGTGAAATAAAGATCACTTCACCATTTTTGTAATATCGATTTAGAGGAGGCTTTTGGCTCTCCATGAACAGCCAGAGTTCTCAGTGTCAGCATTTTTAGTCTGGGAGAAATCCTGATCCATTCGGAATTTGAGGTTTCAGACGGCCTGTCTCCGGCCAAGGACCCTGGATATGAACATTGGCAATTTTCCCTCTGAAAAAAAACCACACCCTCCCAGTTTCTTAATACCATTTAGGAGGAAGATACAGTCTCTCCAAAAGTAGCTAGGATTCTATGTGGTGGCATCTTTAGTCTAGGAGAAATTCTGATCCTTTCGGAATTTTAGATGTCATACAACTAGTATCAGGCCAAGGTCCCTTGATAAGAACATTGGCCATTTTTTCCTCTGAAAAAAACACACCTCCCAGTTTCTTAATACCAGTTTGGAGGTAGTGTTTGTCTCTCCAAAAAGTAGCCAGTGTTCTCAGTGGTGGCATCTTTAGTCTGGGAGAAATCTTGATCCATTTGGAATGTGAGTTGTCAGATTCCCAGTCTCAGGCCCATTGCCCTGGTCAAGAACATTGGACATTTTCCTCTGAAAAAAACCACACCTTCAGAGTTTCTTAATACCATTTGGAGGAAGGCATTGTCTCTAAAAAAGTAGCCAGGATTCTATGTGGTGGCATCTTTTGTCTGGTAGAAATCCTGATCCTTTCGGAATTTTAGATGTCAGACACCCAGTCTCTGGCCAGGCTCCCTGGATAAGAAGATTGGCAGTTTTTTCCTCTGAAAAAAACCACACCCTCCCAGTTTCTTAATACCAGTTTGGAGGTAGTGTTGGTCTCTCCAAAAGTAGCCAGTGTTCTCAGTGGTGGCATCTTTAGTCTGGGAGAAATCTTGATCCATTGAGGATTTCAGCTGTCAGACGCCCAGTCTCAGGCCCATTGCCCTGGCTACGAACATGGGCCATTTTCCCTCTGAAAAAAACCATACTCTCCCAGTTTCTTAATACCAGTTTGGAGGTAGTGTTGGTCTCTCCAAAAGTAGCCAGGCTTCTAACTGCTGGCATCTTTAGTGTGGGAGAAAACTTAGGTTTGGAATTTTAGCAGGCCGAAGCCGAATATCAGGATTTGGAGGAAGACATTGTCTCTCCAGAAGTAGCCACGATTCTAAGTGGTGGCATTTTTAGTCTGGGAGAAATTCTGATTGCTTCGGAATTTGTGGTCTCAGACGCCCAGTATCAGCCCACGGGCCCTGGATATGAACTTTGACAATTTTCCCTTTGTAAAAAACCACACACTCCCAGTTTCTTAATACACTTTAGGAGGAAGATACAGTCTCTCCAAAAGTAGCCAGGATTCTATTTGGTGGCATCTTTAGTCTAGGAGAAATCCTGATCCTTTCGGAATTTTAGATGTCATACACCCAGTCTCAGGCCAAGGTCCCTGGATAAGAACATTGGGCATTTTTTCCTCTGGAAAAAACCACACCCTCCCAGTTTCTTAATACCAGTTTGGAGGTAGTGTTGGTCTCTCCAAAAGTAGCCAGGGTTCTCAGTGGTGGCATCTTTAGTCTGGGAGAAATCTTGATCCATTTGGAATTTTAGCTGTCAGATGCCCAGTCTCAGGCC
>JAREIS010001720.1:0-19973 GCA_030060385.1 Muscicapa striata striata
TGTAACATCAATTTTTTTAAAGAACCAGGTTTATTTTCCTGGTAAATCTTTCAAATTTTAATAAAAGACAGTAAGCTACAAACAGTAAAGCAGAAGGTTGTAATACCAGGGTGCTTTGCCTTCAGCCAAGTGCACACCCTAATTCAAAAAACACTTCCTAAAAAGCATCAACCTGTTCCATATTTAGGCTCTTCATGCATTATTCAAAATCATTCCCCCCCAACCTGTAAATCGAAATTTTTTCATTCTCTGGGGGTCAGGTGTCCATTAATTCAAGAATCTGAAGAAGTTCTTGCTTATCTTTTCTACCATTCTCTGAGTTAGTTCCATGAGCAAAAGCTTTTTACATCACCATGTTGCAGTCCAAGAAAATATATTTATCACCCTACTGTTTTTAAGTTTTGTTAATGGCAAAACTAAATAGGCTACATACATAGAGCCAAGTTTTCCAATATTGTGCATATAACATCCATTTTAATATTTCCCAAAAGTCAATAATATAATATGTTCTATAACACACATAAAATTCAAATTTCTTTTCAAAGTCTGGAAGAGCCATGGCTGGGGCACCAATCATTTTGGTTTTATTTAATTTTCTGAAGTTTTGCTGTTTCTTGTGTCCATACCACAGTATTGAGGCTATTTGGGTTTAAAAAGTCATACAATGTTCTCGCTAGAACAGAAAATCCTCAGTCTCGGTCCTGCGACTTCCTGTTAATCCTCAGAATAGCCCCAGCTCCATTTTTGTGCTGTGTAACATTACTTCTGAGATTCCCATGTCCTTCTCTGGGTTAGTACACCAGAAAATTCAGTCAAAATATGTCCCAAATAATTAACCTTCTTATCTAACATTTGTGCTTTTTTTTTCAAATACTCAAAGATGCTTTTTAGCCTGAACATTCGTCCATTCCACAGTGGCTTCTTCTACCACTTCTTGTCCACCTGATTGGAGCAAGTCACCCACATCCTGCATTAACCCAGTCCCTGGGGTGGGGTAAATTCTTGTGATATTTTCTGCAAGGCTTGCCCCAATAAGGCTGGTGCTTCCGTGCATCCCTGCAGAAGGAGCATCCATGTCTTTACCATTTCCCCTTCTATCTCTTGTTCCCACTCCAAGGCAAAATACAGTTTAGCATCCTGTGTGAGTGGGCATCCCCAGAAAGCATCTTTGACATCAAGTGCTGAATGGTGTCAGTGTGAGGAGGGAACCTGGTTCAGGATGGTGTAAGGATCTGAGACTGTGGGGTGCCTGGGTTTAATAATCTCATTTATTATTCTTAGGTCCTGCACCATTCTATCGATTCCATCTGATTTCTTGGCTGGCAGGATAGGAGCATTCTAGGGAGAGATCCCTGGCTCCAAAAGCCCTGCCTATAGCAGGGACTCAATAACAGGCTGTGAGCCCTTCCTTCCCTCCCTTGGCATAGGGTATTGCTTTTAGACACCACTTGTCCTGGTTGCTTCAAAGTCCTTTGGAGAGGCTCCATTTCCAGTTTTCTCTATTTTCCTGAAGCTGCCCACACTTCTGGGTTCACTTCAGTATAGGCCTTGCCAGACATCTTCCAGACAAAGGCACAACTCTGTATCACATTTACAATATTAATTTGCATTCCCAAATTAGGCATCAAATCCCTTCTCAGTAAATTATAATCAGAATTAGGAAGAAATAAAAGCTCCTGCATTTCAAACCCATCCCCCACATCTTCTAACACTGGGTGAATAAAACACCATTAGCTCATCTTTTCCACTTATTCCCTGAATACTGCTGTCTAAATCCCTTCTGGATTTCCCTTATTGCCTCCCTGGGTATCCCTGTCCTTGATTACCTCTGGGAGAATGTGCAAACTCCCTCAACATGCTCCCAAGGGACCCTTCAGAGATATTTTGGGATCATCATGCCTTGTGCTTGGAGCTGCAGCTCCAAGCGTTCCCCCCCTGGACCCCACCTGCCCCCCCGGGCCCCAGCGCCCCCCTGAGGGGAATTTGGGGAGGTGGGAGGGGGCAGCGCCAAGGCCGGGCCCCCCCGCGCTGCCGTGGCGGGAGCGGCTGCAGTGGGGACCGAGTGCGGGCAGAAGCGGCCGAGAGCCCAGCGCTGCCCCAGCCCGAGCTGCCCCAGCTCCATCCCTGCCCCTGCGCTGGGATGCTGTGGGTTTGGGGGGAAGAGGGAGCCGGCAGGGGGTGCTGGGCCTGGGGGCAGCAGGAGAAGGGAAGGAGAAGCAGGGCTGGAGAACAAAATGGTCAAAGGATGCACGAGGGAGGAGAAGGTGGGATTGTGCAGGAGGAGGAGGAATAGTAGGAGGAAGAGGAGTGTGAGGAAGAGCAGTGTCACACTAGGAGGACAAGGAGGAGCAGAAGCAGTAAACACCTCAAGGTTCCACCCCTCCCTTTATCTGCAGCCCCCCCCCAGCCCCAGGAGCATTGCCACCCTCCCGCACATGCAGCAGGTGACCAGGGAGAGGGATCCACGATTTTCAGAGGGGTGAATTTTGCTGTTTCTGAGCTCTGTTGGGTCAATGTTGGTGCTTTGGTTTTTCGTGGGGGCTGAATCTTTATATTTTGGAGGGTGTTTTGGCTGAATCTTGGTGTTTGGAGAGTTTCTGGTCTGTGTCTTGATGTGTGGAGTATTTTTGGGCTGAATCTTGGTGTTTGGGAGGTTCTTACAGACACAAAATGCCCAATGACTTCCTGAGTTGCACTTGGGCAAGGCGGAACTCCCAGTCTATGAGGCTCTTGTCTTGTTTTTTTCCCCAGAACAGGATTTTTCATTGCGAACGCGTGGGCAGATGGCAGAGGTAGAAAAGCCCCAGAGATCCCTCAGGAGGAGGGGCTGCAAACCCAGCCCAGGGAGCTGCGAGGAGGAAAGACCCTCCCTGAGCCGGGAAGGCGGCCGGAGATGCAGGCAGAGCTCAGAGCTGGTGGAGAAGCCTCATGGAGGGGAGAAGCCCCACAAGTGCTTGGAATGTGGGAAGGGTTTCAGGTACAGCTCTGACCTGATCCGGCACCAGAAGATCCACACTGGGGAACGGCCCTATGAGTGTGGGAAATGTGGGAAGGGATTCACAGACATCTCCCGCCTGATGCAGCACCAGAACACCCACACAGGGGAACGGCCCTACACCTGCTTGGAATGTGGGATGAGCTTTGGGTGGAGCACTGCCCTGAGAAACCACCAGCGCATCCACACTGGGGAGAGGCCCTACGAGTGTCCTGAGTGTGGGGAAGAGCTCACAGAGCTCTAACTTGACCCGACACTAACAGAGGGCTCCACTAAGGGAAGCCCTGTGAGTTCCTGAGTGTGGGAAGAGCTTCATGTTTGCCCAGCCCATCCCCTATGGGAGGATCGGTGTTGGATGATCCCCAGTGACCTCAAGTTGGGCAGAGCCTCAGGTTCATTGTCCTTGGTGTCCGTGTTTGGAAGACACCTGACTGTCGGGCTCTGCATCTTCCTGGCTCACTGTGTGGGCACCTGACAATGCGAGGGCAGGGAACATCCATTGGGGGACATAGACATGGAGAGTGACATGGGGACAAATGGACATGGATGGGGATGTGGCCATTTGTGGGGACATGAGCTTGTTGGAGCGTGTTAAATAGAAGCCTTTCTGAGTCCCTCAGAGAGAGAGAATGCAGGGATTGAATAAAGCCTTTAGAGAAATTAAAATATATTAAGCCACACAGACAGGAAGTAGAAGTGTAAGTTTTAGTTTTAAGTAAGTAGGAATATTATTAAGTCACATAGATATGAAGCAGTTTTAGTTTTCAGTAAGAATATACTATAAGTGCCTTTAGAGAGTTAAAAACCCCTAAAATCTAGTCAAAATTTCAGGAACTTGGCCCCAGACTGTCCTAGGTTACAATGGAAATATGTGCCCAAAAGTATGTATTCTATCACCATCTTCATGAACTGTGGGAACCAAATGGGGCAGTGTTCCTTATCTCTGTGGGAGATATCCTCTGCTAATGGGCCATTTGCTAAAAACCAGGTGGGGCAGTGTTCTTTATCTTTTCCACCATCCATCCATCCATCCATCCATCCATCCATCCATCCATCCATCCATCCATCCTTCTTCCAGTAAGAAATCTTCTGTTAATGGGCCATTGAGTCCCACTGCATGACTAATAAAATTACATCATCCCATTGTGAGATGCTCCACTCAGGGAAGGAGCCAAGCATTTCCTACCTAGATAAAAACTAAAATTTGGAAGACCAAGGCAGCCCTGGAAACCCACTGGTTTCCAGAGGACAAGAGCTACCAGACCTTTCTACAGGATCACTGCTTCAACAAGACCACTTCCTCTGGACTGCTACCACCACCTTAACTAGCAGGGTGTCAGGTTGTTTTCTGACTCTCTCAGTGGTTTTCATTTGTACTATTGCATGTATTTTATAGTTTTTTCTTTTTCCTGTTAAATTGTATTTCTGACTTGGAGTCTGTCTCTCTGGTTTTGCTTTCAAACCAGTACACAGACATAATGAAAACATAGTAAGAACATTGCTTACATTTTCTAGATAGAACAGATAGAACCATTTACAGGAATAGACAGATCTATATACGTAAACTATAACATTACTTTCATAGTCTAGAACTAAGATTCCAGTAGGTTTAGAAGGAATATTTTAGGTTTGTGTTTTTAGCTCATTGGATGGTTTATGAATAAAACCCCTTGCACTGGGGTGAGAGACCACCATCTTCATCACCACCTGGAAGCAGAAGAAATGCCAGGCTGCTGCTGATGCTTTTCCTACTTGGGACTCTATGCCAAAAGCCTTTAGCCTGGACTTTAATATTCTGAACTCTTTGCCTTTGAGACTGATGTACTTCTGCAATAAACAACTTTACAGCAACCAACAACTGCTCTTGTCTCTTTGAAGACCCAGACCCATGAATAACTCGACAAGAGCCAGGTGACTTCCCCCTCCCAGTAACTCATCCCTCAGGATTGCAAGGTGCTCCAAAACCTCCTCAGTAACCGGATCACCCCAAGCTCTTCATCCCAACGTGTGGCAGCAGCCGGTGCTGGGACAGCCCCAGGAGTTGGGCAAGTAATGCCCGGCACTGCCCAGGAGGGACTGATGGGAGGGAGTTCATAAGGAACCCCCATCGGCCCCGCGGCAAGCACAAGAAATTTTAATGTGCCTGGGATCGATTTTCAGGGATTTCTGTGCAGGAGTAGATTGTGAGAAATTAGAGTGGGGCTGCAGCCAAGCCTCATCCATAATAAGGTGCAGCTGTGTAAGAGAGGTGAACATCATTAAAGGAAAAAGGGAGCATGGAATGCCGATTAGTACTGACCAATCACAAAAGAGTAAAGGCAACAGTATTATGTTTTGGGAAGGTAGAACAAGATAGGTTTGTATACCCCTTATATGCAACCTGGGTGCTAAGAAACTAGAATTCTAATAGGTTAAGAGTGGTGGTCCAAGTTTTTGTGTTAGCTTGTTGGGAAAATCCTATTAAGAGTATGTATTGGGGAGAGTTGGTGTTTTTAGCCATTGGCTTTTGCCAGTGCTTTTAGCCATCTGCTCTTGCCATTTGCTTTTGCTTTGCTACTGCTTTTGCCATTGCTTTTCTGTGTGCCTTTTGAGACTGATGTGCTTTGTAAAAATAACATTTTTAGCAACTATTAGCCACTTTGCTCATTTAAGATAACCAGGGTTGGAGCCAAGAGCTCTGAGTAGGTGCCTAAGAGCACCAGAGGTCTATAGCCCAGCCTCTGGTGCCCCATGAATGGGAACTTGCTTTGCTCACTTTACTAAAGACTTTAAATTACTGCTGGGCCTCCTCAAAGGCCTCAAGTAAGTGTGGTAAGGAGAAAGCAAGAAGAAAGGCCCTGCTGACTGCTGGGAGAAGCAAGCACAGCTGGGGAGGAGACTGGGATTTCTCATTGCCTATCTTATACTGAGGTGAGCAACTTTGGGGTAATCTAGGAGCATGGGAAATATTATGCCAAAACAGCAAAAATGAGAAAGAATCCAGAACTTACAGTGATAAATTTAAGATAAGCTGAGTGTTGAGGTTAATTCATAGAGAAGGGGGAAATACATATTTAAAGAACAGAAATAAGAGTATAGGAAAGGATCCAAAACTTATAATGATGTATTTAAGATGAGCTTAAATACATCTTAAGGTAAATCTGTAGAGATGGGGGAAAATATATTTAAAGAACAGAAATAAGAGTATGGGAAAGGATCTGGAACTTATAATGACAAATTAAAAGTAAGCTAAGTCTTGAGGTAAGACCATAGAGATGGGGGAAAGTGGAGGAGCAGAAATATATTTATGATTATTTAGAATCTTTATTAAGGAGAAATGGTTTTAGTGTTCCAGATAAAAGTAAGAGAACTGTTAATGTATGTTAGAAAGAATTTTCCAAATGTAAATCCCAATTGTGTTTTAAGTGAAACTCTCTGGGTTCAAGTTGGTCTTAAACTTTTGATGATATTTGTTTGGGAGATAGAAAAGCCCTTTGTTATTACTGTCTTGGAGACTGATCACAGAATCTTTAAGTGAGCCACTTACTAATCTGAAAAGACAGAGACTTCTTCCTGTCTTCGATTGGTGTACAATATATTGAAATGCCTGATTTTTTCAGCACAAATCCAGGGACCCCACCTCGGTCCCCCCGGAGCTGGGGAGAGGCCGCAGCACCGCTTTGTGCTTCTGAGCCTGTTTGCAGCGCAGGGGCCCCATTTTCCCTCACCAGCCCCTTCTGGGCTCCCCGCCCAGTGTCGGTCCTGCGGGACTGCTCCGCACGCCGGCTTGATGGCGGGTCTGCTCACAGGCCCAAGAGCTGTGGCCGGCGTGTTCAAATCAACAGCGGGCCCTCCGCCCCCCCGAGCTGGCGAGGCTGGACCGCAGCCGTCCCGCCCACGCCGTGGTCAAGCAATCCCTGAACGGAGCCCCTTCCCACCGGGCAGCTTCACCGGCTGCAGTGGCTGCTCAGGAATTCCAACCCCGCACAACCCATGCGGAAACAGTGTTTGAAAGAGGAGGGAAATGGGAGGGGAGTGGACAGGACAGCACGTGAGAGCGAGTGGAAGGACAGATCTTCTCCGGCTATCAGAATGCTGGGGAGGAGATGATTGCCCAGTTTCAGGGAAACATGAGATATCAACATTAGAGATGAATGATGCGATTCAAATGGGGAGAGAAATTCATGCTTTGTAAAGTCAAAGGAAAAAGATTTTGATTTAGCTTCTGAGCTTTACTTCCAACTGCGCTGCTGAGTTAGTTTCACCCAGAAAGAACTTTTAACAACTCTTAAGCAATTGCAGGGAGCCCGCCGAACCTGAGAAGACCCGGGCACGCAGCGAGTCACCATCCCGGGCCGCAGCCCGGGAGGAGCGCCGCTGCCCCTCTTCCCTCTGCGCTGCCTCCGGCCCGCCCGGTGCCCGCGTCCTTCTGGGGCCCACGGCCCAGGGCGGCGGCAGCGCCGTGTTCCCTGTGATGGGGGCGGTTCGGCATGTCCAGCCCGTGTTCCCCGTGTGATGGGGCGGTTCGGGCATGTCCAGCCCGTGTTCCCCGTGATGGGGCGGTTCGGGCATGTCCAGCCCGTGTCCCCTGTGATGGGGGCGGGAGTCCTTGGGTATGTCCAGCCCGTGTTCCCCTGTGATGGGCGGTTCGGGCATGTCCAGCCCGTGTTCCCCTGTGATGGGATGGGCCAGCGAGCCTCCGCTCCCCGTCCCTGTTTCACTCCAGAGGCTCAGTCAGCCCCCTGCCGCTCCCCGTGTCATGCGACTCCAGTGCTGCAAAGAGGAGGGAGAGGAAGGGGTGGGGATACCAGATCTGCTTTTATTTGCATTTTTGGGGAAAAGCGGAGTAAGGGAAGACGATAACAGATTCAGTTCTATTTTCACTGTTCTTGTATGTAAAGTTAAAGGTGTTTGTTTTCTTCATTGTTGTCCCAAAGATTCAGGTTATGCTGAAATATTTGGAATGGTGAAGGTATAAGAAACATTTTATATTCTATTTGAATAGATATCACCTATATTTTGTGATTTGTTGTTGCTCAGATATGAGTGGACACTTGTCCAAATGTCAACATTGAGTTTTAATTTTCTATAGTTAATTATTTTAAAAAATTTAGCTTCTAAGTCTTTGTAATGCTGTCATTATGTTTGAATTTGTTTAAAGAAGAAGCTGCAAATTTATGCCTTGAAGATTTATTATCAGTATTTGAGCTTTCCCTTCAAATCAAATTGTAATAGATTTCTAGTTTATATTTTTCAAATTATCAATTAAATGCTTCATGAACACAAATCAGGACCATTTCTAGGACCATAATTTGAAGTGTAAAATTTATTTTGAGCCAAATTTCCTTCATATATATTGGAAAAAACAGTATTTATCTATAAGCTTGGTTTTTAAGACTTAAATTTAGCTGCTGTATTTATTTTTAAAACCACTGTGTTAAGAGTATGAATTCTGTATTACAGAATGATTTTTTGATTTCTTTTATTGTTTAACTTGAATTCTTTCAACATTCCAAGCAGATTTTGGGAAGCCTCCAGACATGCTCCCTTGAATAAAATGTATGAAGATAATTAGTTTAGTTGTGAATTTAATGTTCCTTTGTTTTCTTTTATTAATCCTCTCTTTTTAGCAGTTCTCCTATGACCCTGACCCTGTGCTGTCTCATGATTTCCAAGTATTTTCAGAGTTCCAAAATATTATCTGAGTTTCATTGAAAGTCTCTTCTGGAATCTCTAGTCTTACAGTTATCCCCAGTTGTTATTACAGAAGCACTCCAGCAGCCTGCCATGTTCAATGCATCTCATCCTGAAGAAAAAAACTTCAGAGAGAACAAGCTGCTGAAGGAATTTGATTTCTTTCTCACCCGAAATGTTTAATTGTAGCTTTGTTTTAAAGAGTCTTGTTTTTCAATAAAATGTCAGGAGTTCTCTTCCACTTAGAATTTAGGCAGAGGCCAGGCCTTAATTCTACCTAGAAGGGAAATATTGTGCAAACCCAGGTGTTTGCTGTATCAAAATAATGCTCCAGTTGTTTCAACTTGGCAATTTGACCCTATCAGTATGGCAGCTGAAGCTAATTTTGGGGTGAATTTGATGATCATTTCTAGAGACTAACATCTCATTCCTTACTGAATAAAGGCTTTTGTCAGCTGTTTGCAGACTCTGAGGTGCTGACACAGTTTTTAAGGGCTGATGATTATTTAGTTTTATAATTGTATGTCTATTGTTTAAAGTACTGCTGATTGTTGTACTGTGTTTTACCTACAGAAGATTGTGAACTTTGAGTTTGTTTTTTAAAAAGTGGGGAAACAGCAGTATTGTAGATTTTTGTTAGATAATAGTTTAAGAAAAATATGAAGTTCAATTATATATTATGCTCATGCTTTTGCTTTGCTTGCTTTTAGTAATACAGATTTGTCAATTAGCCAACTTAAAGTAAGTGTTTTTAAGCAATTTCAGTTAATGTATTAGGTTTAAATACCATATGTCCATTCAACATAACCCCCAGAAACTCCTTTCACTTGTTTAGCTATCCTTGTAGTTATATTGTTAATGCAAATCTGTGTGTGCTTTGCCATGATGCCCATTTGTTCCTGAATGAAGCAGGTGGAGTTTTTGCTCTGATGACTGGGTGAAAGGAGCAGGGCTGGCCAAGACCCTCCTGAAATAGTCAAGGGCAAGGCTGAGTTGGCCTCTGTGTTTGCCACCAAGAAGATCTTTAGCTCTGCTGCTGGCTGCAATCCAGCAGGCGTTGGGCAGTGGGGACACACGCTGTGCCAGACCTTGATGAAAGGGATGACCTCTCTGCTACCAGAGGGCCACCAGGAGGGGAAAATGGGCCAAGTAGCCTGCAAGTGATATGAGTCTCAGGATGGTACAGTTTGGATGGTTTGTTTAGTGAATTGGAATTCAGCATCATGGATGAAAAAGTTTTTTGGTGCTAATCATGGTGCCTTGTTTTCTCCATGCATTTCACAAACGATTAATAAGTCTGTTAAGGGAATCTTTGTGGTTCTAAGAGGAGGGGGAGATGTAGGAGTCAGTGAGTCAGGGAGTCAGAGTCAGAGTCTGGAGTCAGAGTGCAGAAACTGAATAAGTTTTAGAGCGAGTTCTGATGCGTTTAGTAAGTAAAAGGTTTCAAATGCCACAGTATTAGAGTGTGTTCTACTGAAGGTTGCAAACATAGTGATATCTTCAGTAGAGGCTCCAGGCCTACAGTTGCAGACAGGACTTAGACATAATAGAGTTATAGTAAGAATATGGCTTACATTTCTTAGATACAACAAGACAGAGTTTATGCATAGTGTTATACGTAACCTGGTGTACTAAGAAACTAGAATTCTAATAGGTTAAAGAGTGGTGGTCTGAGTTTGCATCTTAGCTTGTTGGAAAAATCCTATATAACAATATGTATTGGGGAGAGTTGTTGCTTTTAGCTATTGGCGTTTGCCAGGGATTCTAGCCATTTGCTTATTGTTCATTGCTACTGCTATTGCTTGCCTTTGCTTCTGCTATTGCCTCTTGAGACTGATGTGCTTCGTAATAAGACGTGCTTTGTAATAAATAATCTTTTTACTATTAGCTGCTTTGCTTATTTAAGATTACCCAACAAGTAGGAGCCTATAGAGCACCGGGGGTCAGAAAGAACCGCACAGGTTTCCACCTCACTGTCTCCAAAATCTTGGGTCTTTCCCAAAACCATCACTATTTGGCTATGAAAGACACTCTTTAGTAATAGAAAATCAAAATTGTGTGATCACTAAAGTTGGAAAAGACCTCCAAGACCATTAAGTATTCCGGGATGCCACCAGAAGACAGGATTGAAAGCAGATTTTCTGGGGTTTAAAGTCAACAAATCCACTCTCCCAAAGGAATTCCTAATGTTGGTTTGTGTCCCAATGGAAGTTCCTGACCCTGCCCACAGGGAGACAGGATGATGCAGAGCCCCTCAGCCAGGTGTCTTCCTAACATGGATCACCAGAACCATGGATCACCAGGGCTCTGCCCAACGGGGTCACTGGGGATCATCCAACACCGATCCTCCCATGGGGGATGGAGCTGGAGCAGAGCACGAAGCTCTTCCCACACTCCCGGGCACTCACAGGGCTTCCCCTTAGTGGAGCCTCCTCCGGTGTCGGGACAAGTGAGAGCTCCTGGTGCTCTTCTCCTGCCACCTAGACACTGAGGGCCTCTCCCCAGTGTGGATGCGCCGGTGTCTGAGGAGGGTGGAGTTTTCCTTGAATCCCTTCCCCGCAGTCGGGCAGCAGAAGGGCCTCTCTCTCTGTGAATCCGCCATGTCTGGAGGCTACGGAGTTGGTCTGAAACCTCCTTCCCCACACACAGGACACTGGTGGCCTCCAGTGTGGATGCGCTGAGTGGTGCCTCAGGTCGACACCCACCCAAAAGCTCTTCCCAGCCCCAAGCAGGTGTAGCTTGCCCAGTGTGATCACCTGGTGCTGCATCAGGTGGGAGATGTCACTGAAGCCCTTCCCACATCTTCCACACTCATAGGGCTGCCCCCAGTGTGGATCCTCTGTGGGGCTGGCTTTGACCTGTAGCTGAAACCCCTTCCACATTCCACACTGTGGGGCTTCTCCTCCAGGAGGCTTCTCCACCAGCTCTGAGCTCTGCCTGCATCTCCGGCCGCCTTCCCGGCTCAGGGAGGGTCTTTCCTCCTCGCAGCTCCCTGGGCTGGGTTTGCAGCCCCTCCTCCTGAGGGATCTCTGGGGCTTTTCCTCCTCCTCCATCTGTCAAGGCCTTGGGAATGAAAAATCCTGATTTGGGGAAAAAACAAGAGGAGAGGGCATTGGGCTGGGGGTTCCTCCTTGCCCAAGTTCATATCAGGAATACATTGGGTACCTTGTGTCTGTAAGAACCTCCAAAACACCAAGATTCAGTCCAAAAATGTTTCAAACATCCTGACACAGATAAAAACGCACCTAACACACAGATTTGGCCAAAAACCCCCCCAAAATATAAATATTCAGCCCCTGCAAATAACAAAAACAGCAACACTTATCCCAATAAAGCTCATAAACAGCAAGATTCACCCCTGTGAAAATCATGGATCCCTCTCTCTGGTCACCTGCTGCATGTGATGGGGACAATGCTCCTGAGGCTGGGGAGAGGCTGCAGATACAGGGAGGGGTGGAACATTGTGCTTCCTTCCTGTTTCCTGCCTCCTCCTCCCGTGACCCTAGCTCCCTCCTCACCTCTTCCTCCTACTATTCCTCCTCCTCCTGCACAAGCCCAGCTTTCCTCCCACGCAGCGTTTGACCATTTGCATTGGAATTTTTGTGTATATACCTGGGTGACTTTATTGATGGCAAAATTTCAGTATGGGGTTTTCAATGTCTCTCTTTAGGATGGGATTTTTGCAAAACTGGAAGAGCTTTAAAGGTGACACTTTAACAGATAAATGTTAACGAAATATTGTTTAAGAAAAAGCAGATTGTGGGGGGCCACATATGAATCATCCAATGGCTGCTCTGAAGAGAAGCAGGGGTGCCAGACAGCCAGAGAGGAGCTTTAGAAATGGAAATTAACACTGCTGGGGCAAAGTGTGGACAATGCATCAGAGTCTTTGGGAATCCAAATACTCTAATCCCAAAAACAAAGAAGAACCAGAAACGAGATTGAGCAAACGATAATTTAAGTTAACAAAGATAATTTTTGAGAAAATAAGAAGAGAGATTCAACAGAGTAACATGAATGTGCCTGGATTTAAGGCCAGGGATCGATATAAAAGGAAGTAACGGGAGAAACCATCAGTTTCAGAAAATGTATCCTTTGTATTCCGGATACCCAGGACAGGCAAACAAGGAGGTAAGGATTTCGGGGGGTTTCTCAGTGCTGGGAGCAGCAGGAGCGGGTGCAGAGGCGAAAGCCAGAAGGGATGAGGCAAAGGTGAAGGCAAAGGCCATGGCAGAGTTTCTACAGCCCCTGAGGGATAAACCCCAGGGCCCAAGGGGGCCCCAGCACCCAGGGGGTCTCAGATCCTTACAGCATCTTGAACCAGGTTCCCTCCTCACACTGACACCATTCAGTACTTGATGTCAAAGATGCTTTCTGGGGATGCCCACTCACACAGGATGCTAAACTGTATTTTGCCTTGGAGTGGGAACAAGAGGCAGAAGGGAAAATGGTAAAGACATGGACAGTCCTTCTGCAGGGATGCACGGAAGCACCAGCCTTATTGGGGCAAGCCTTGCAGAAAATATCACAAGAATTTACCCCACCCCAGGGATTGGGTTAACGCAGGATGTGGATGAATTGCTCCAATCAGGAGGACAAGAAGTGGCAGAAGCCTCTGTGAAATGGCTGAATGTTCAGGCTAGAAAGCATCTGCGAGTATTTAAAAAAAAACAAAGTGCAAATACTGGAGAAAAAGGCTACATATTTGGGACATATTTTCACTGAGTTTTGTGGTGTATTGACCCAGAGAAGGACCAGGGAATCTCACAAGTAACATTACCCAGCACTAAACTGGAGCTGAGACAATTCTGAGGATTAACAGGGAATTCCAGGACCTGGATTGAGGATTCTCTGTTCTAGCCAGAACATTGTATGACTTTTTAAACCCAGACAGCCTCAATATTGAGGTACGGAGACGAGAAATCGCAAAACTTCAGAAAATTAAATAAAACCAAAATAATTGTTGCCCTAGCTATGACTCAGAAAAGGAATTTGAATTGCATGTGTGTTATAGTACATTCTATAATATTTGTTTTAGTAAATATGAAAATAAATGCTATATGTGTAATGTCAGAAAACTTTGCTATATGAATATAGTTTCTTTTAGTTTTGCTATTAACAAAACTTAAAATAGTGGGGCGATAAATATATTTTTCTTGGAATACAACACGGTGATGTAAAAAGCTTTTGTTCATGTAACTAACTCAGAGAATGGTAGAAAAGATAATCAGGAAATCCTTCACATCCTTGGATTATGGGACACCAGACCCCCAGAGAAAGAAAAAAGCTGATTTACAGGTAGGGGAGGAAAGATTACAAATAATGCATGAACAGCCATGAATATACAACAGTTTGATTTATTTAAGGAAGTGTTTTCTGAGTTAGGGTGTGTTCTTGGCTGAAGGCAAATCACCCTACTGTTACAACATTCTGCTTTACTGTTTGCTCTTATTGTCTTTTACTAAAATTTTAAATATTTACCAGGAAACTGAACCTCGTTTTTTAAGATTTGGATGTTAAACAGGGTGATGCCACAGGAATTCTTCTGCTAAAATGTTAAACTCAGTGGCCAGAGTGGCCTCACTCTCTGCAAAATTGTGTAGCCAAGGATTTAATGGGACCTGAAGCCCAAAAACTGATGGCAGGAGGATCTCCTGTTGTTCAATTCTGGAACCAAGTTCAAGCTCTGATAACCAAAAGAGCCTCTACATGGATGAGCAGTGCTCAGTGATTACAGAATGAAACTTGTTCAGTGGCACAGGAGGATTTAGAATTGAGGACAGGGGAAGGGTTTAACCCAGCCTCCTGTTTGAACAGCCTGCACAGGGGCTGGCAACAAACCCATGGCTGCATTCAAGGGACAGAGCTCCAGAGCCAGCACAGGAGAGATTGATGAGACATTCCCTGGCCTGAGGGACAAAATGTGTTCATGGATGGGTCTGCAAGGGCAGGAGAAGGGAAAAGAGTTCCAAGACACGCTCTGATTAAGGAAAGGGAATTAGACCAAGACTTACACTCTGCCTGAGGAGTGCACAGAAGCCCCACTGGTGGCCAAGTGCCGTGGCCCATGCCAAGTGTCCCTGAGCACAGAAACAGCCCCAGCACAGCTCAGCACGGGGGACCCTCACCCTGGGCTCAGGGGCTCTCCAGCCCCGGTCTGGAAAAGGCTGAGAAGGAAATCCAGGAGTTCGGACCTAATTAACATCGGTTAGCCAAATCCTAAGGAAAGATCTTCCCCTCCCCCCCTCCCTGCTTCCCAGGCTTAACTTTATCCCATATTCCCTCCCCGCTCCCCACCCAGAGGCACAGGGGATGGGTGTCACACTCAGGTCATGTCACAGCCGCCCCCCTCAGGGACAGGAATCCTTGTCCTGATCCAGCCCGGGGTCCCTCCCACGGGACACAGCCCCTCAGGAACAGGCTGCTCCAGCGGGGATCCCCCACGGCCTCACAAGTCCCGCCAGGAGCCACTTCCATGGCCCTTCAGGGGCTTCCACGGCCTCGGGGCCCCTCTCAGGCCGCCCCTGCTCCAGCCCGGACACCTGACAGGACTGCAGGTGGGTTCCTGCTCCATCCCGGCCTCATCCCCAGCCCCCTGCGCCCTCAGCTCCCGCTCACCCCGAGCTCCCGGCGGTTCAGGGCAGCAGCGGCTCCTTCGGCCTCAGCCCGGGCCGGCCTCAGCGCCGTGGCCGCCCCGCAGGCGAGGTTTCCAAATAATGGCGGAGCGCGTGGACAGGGAGGGGTCGTGAGCACAACCCGCCCCTCGCTGCGATTGGCTGATTCTGCCGTCACTCCTCGTTCTCGCGCGCTGATTGGGCAGAGGGGGGACAAGCCCGGCCCCGGGGCCAAAGGCGCCATTTTCGCCCCGGCACAGACTCACCTCCCTTTCCCTCGCTCCGCCATTTCTCGGAAACCTCGCCTGAGGAGCGGCTCCCGCGCTGGGCCCGGCCCGGGCATCGGGCCAAGGAACCGCTGCTGCCCTGAACCGGCGGGAGCTCGGGGTGAGCGGGAGCTGAGGGCGGTGGGAGCTGGGGGTGAGTCCGGGATGGAGCCGGGACCCACCTGGAGCCCGGCAGGAGCCCGAGTCGGGCAAGGGATGTTTGAGGCCCCGGGACGGAAAAATTCACGTCGCCAGAGTTTTTTATGCACAGAGGAGTCCTGTAACAGTGACTTAATTCGTGAACAAAAGTTGAGGCTATGAGTATTTGCTATGCGGTCTCTAAAACGTATCCTCTTTTTCATCTTCATTTTCCCGGCTTCATCTCCCTCTCCCTTTCCCCACTGGCTGAGGTACTTGGAAGGTTCAGACTTCCCGATCCATCTGCTGCATGTCCCTCTTAATATGCACCCTTTTTTAAGTGTACCATCTGATTTTCACGGCTCTGTTAAGTGTTTCTTCTCCAAGTTCAGGAACTGAGCCGGATCTTGGCTGAGCAGCAGTCCGTGTGAATAAGTAACATTTTCTGAAACTGATGGTTTCTCCCATTACTACCTTTTATAAAAATCCCTGGTCCTATCTCCAAGCACATTAATCTTACTCCATTCAAACCTTTTTCAAATTTTCTCAGTAATTGTCTTTACTAGCTTTAATTAACAGTAGCTCAATCTCTTTTCCTTGCTTCTGTTTGACTTAGGGATTATTCTCAGTGCCCTCACTGCCTGTCCTTTTGTAGCCGTTTCTGGATCAGGCCTGGCTGCCACCTGCATCCCCTTGCTCACCTGCTGAATGAGCTGCACTCAGCAAGGTGTCGAGCATGGGAAAAAGATGAGAGTTGCTGCAGCACATCAGAGGAGGAACAGCATTCGTTTAACCCATGGTCTGCCAGGAATGGCGAAAACCTGTCCCATTACGAAACTTTTAACATTTGGAAAGGAATATGAGCTACTTACTTATTTCCTTTGTTCTCTGTTTCACCATTTTTCAAATATCATGTATTTAAAAACAGCAGTTTGAGTCATTTAATTTTCCGCAAATATTTTCTTATACTTTGGCCTAACTTGGTCTAACTTGGTCGGCAAGGTCAGGAGCTGGATTTTTGTGATTATTTATTATTTCGAGGACATCTTGTAATCTAATCCTGTAATTCAGATGATAACTGGGTGTTTTGCCCCAGCAGTTTTAATTTGCATTTCTAAAACTCCTCTCCTAGCTGCCTGAAACCAATGCTCCTCTTCCTGAGCAGCCATTTGATGACTCACATGTGGGCCACAACAATCTGCTTTTAACTTGATATCTTTAGTGTTATAGAGTCAAGGCATTACTTGATTCTTGCCAGACGGAAATAGTTTCACCCACACATATCCCAGGTGTGGAGAGAAAATAATTTCATGGCTCGTGAGCTTTACTCTACTTTTCCTAAACTTTATACAGTCTGAATCCACTGAAGCCCATTAGTTTTCATGTTGATTGCATCCAAGCTGTGTAGTTCTCACTATTTAGTTTCCTATTGCACCCAAATTTCTCCCTTTCTGATGTTAATTAGTTCCCCACTCCTGGATTTCCTTCTCAGCCTTTCTCAGACTGGGTGTCTCCAGCTCTGCCTGGAGCTGTCTCTGAGGTGAGTGTTCCTTGATGTTTGCTAATGGTCCCTGAGGTTTTCTTGATGGTTGTTATCTTTGTGGGGATCTTTTGGGCTATTCCCAGTCTGTTGAGATGTTAAACTCATCTCTGTGGAATGGTGCAATATCTCAAAAAAAAAAACTTTAAAATTTCTTTTCCCAAGGAAAAGGCGAACCAAGGCCGAGTTCAGAAATAAGATTTTTTAAAAAATTGAGATTTTGTGTGTTTTGCAACAATCGAATCCCAGACAGCCCAGTGTGTGAGTGTAATTAAGAGGCAGAGTGGAATTGTGCCATTGTGTTCCCCAGCAGCTGTGGCAGTGCAGGCACAGAAAGCAGAGAAGCTCTGGGACTGTGGCCACAGCCTGTTTGAAATATACATCCCTTATCTCTACCCCCAACTAGGTGGAGAATTAGCAGGGTAAGGAATTCCAAACACCAGTTTCAAGGGAGATGATTGAATATCTGCCCTGGCTCTTGCTCTTATTCTTGCCAAAGCCAATGGCAAAAGCCATACCAGTGGCATCTTGGTTTCTGTCACCATCTTCCAAAGAAGTTTCTTTATTTTCCCCATTCATTCTTTCTACATTACCTGAGCTCTGGTGGTTCAGGGCTTGTGGAGGTCCCACTGTATTCCTAAAGCAGCCATAACCCCCTGAAGGATCTTTCCTGTAAAATGAGTTCCCCATCTGAGTCTGTTGCTTCCACAATCCCGTGTCTTGGAAATACTTGTTTTAGAAATACCTTAATAAGAGATCAGTGATTGTTGAAGAGGTCAGAATTGCTTTTGCCCCCTGTTAGCTGCCATGCTGTCCCCAGCAGATATTTGAGCCTTCCTGCTCAGGGCATTTCAGTGCCAGGCTCTTCCAAGCACACACAGCTCCGCCGGTTGAGCTGACCATGCGGGCGGTGACCTGCGCTTGCTCTAATTCCCTTTCCTTAATCAGAGCGTGTCTTGGAACTCTTTTCCCTTCTCCTGCCCTTGCAGACCCATCCATGAACACATTTTGTCCCTCAGGCCAGGGAATGTCTCATCACTCTCTCCTGTGCTGGCTCTGGAGCTCTGTCCCTTGAATGCAGCCATGGGTTTGTTGCCAGCCCCTGTGCAGGCTGTTCAAACAGGAGGCTGGGTTAAACCCTTCCCCTGTCCTCAATTCTAAATCCTCCTGTGCCACTGAACAAGTTTCATTCTGTAATCACAGAGCACTGCTCATCCATGTAGAGGCTCTTTTGGTTATCAGAGCTTGAACTTGGTGCCAGACTTGAACAACAGGAGATCCTCCTGCCATCAGTTTTTGGGCCTCAGGTCCCATTAAAGCCGTGGTTGCACGATTCTGCAGACAATGAGGCCACTCTGGCCACTGGGTTAAACATTTTAGCACAAGAATCCCTTTGGCATAGCTCTGTGTAACATCCACTTTTTAAGAAGGGAGATTGACTTTGCTGCTAAATATTTAAAGTTTTAATAAAAGGCAATAAGAGACAAACAATAAAGCAAAAGGTTGTACCAGCAGGGTACTTGGCCTTCAGCCAAGAGCACACCCTAACTCAGAAAGCATTTCCTTAAATGCATCAACCTCTTGCATATTCATCAGTCTTTCATGCATTGTTCAAACACATTCCCCCCCAACCTGTAAAGAGACATTGTTTCCTTCCCTGGAGGTCTGGTGTCCCATAAGCCAAGAATGTGAAGGATTTCCTGATTATCTTTTCTTTTCTACCATTCTCTGAGTTAGTTGCATGAACAAAAGCTTTTTACCTCACCATGTGATAGTCCAAGAAAAATATATTTATCGCAGTGTTTTTTCTAAGTTTTGTTAATGGCAAAACTGAAATAAACTATATTAGTACAGCCAGTTTTCCAACATTATACATACAGCATTCATATTAATATTTGCCAAAAGCCAATAATATAATATGTACTGTAACACGCATACACTTAAAATTTGTTTTCTGAGTCTGGAAGAGCCATGGATGGGGCAACAATCATTTTGGTTTTATTTCATTTTCTGAAGTTTTGCTGTTTCTTGAATCCATACCACAACATTGAGGCTATCTGGGTTTAAAAAATTATACAATGTTCTGGCTCGAACAGAGAATCCTCAGTCCAGGTCCTGGAATTCCTTATTAGTCCTCGGAATTATCCCAGCTCTATTTTATTGCTGGGTAACGTTAGTTCTGAGATTCCTTGGTCCTTCTCTGGGTCAATACAGCACAAACCTTCAGTCAATATATGTCCCAAATATTTAAACCTTTTTCTCTTCTATTTTGCTTTTTTTTTTCAAATACTGAAAGATGCTTTTTAGCCTGAACATTCAGCCATTTCACAGAGGCTTCTTCTCCTTGGCTGAAGTAATTGAGAGGTACAGACTTCCCAATGCACCCACTGCATCCCTCCTTAATATGCACCCACTTTTGTACAGCTAACGATATTCATGGCTCTGTTCAGTCTTTGTTCTTCTTCTGGGACTTCCTGAATTTAGCAGGACCTTGGCAGAGCAGCAGTCTGTGTGGTCAGTTAATAACATTTTCTGAACCTGATGGCTTCTGCTGTCACTTCCTTATGTGCATGTCCCTGGCCCTGTCTCCAAGCGGATTCCCAGCATCTGTTTGTAAAGACACTTTCCTGTTCTCCCTTCCATGGGGTCCAGGCAGAGCTGCAGCTCCCAGCGTTCCCACCTGGACCCCACCTGCCCCCGGGCCCCAGCGCCTCGAGAGGGAATTTGGGGAGGTGGGAGGGGACAGC
>JAREIS010001721.1:0-15251 GCA_030060385.1 Muscicapa striata striata
GCAAATCTGCAAATGAACTTTACAGAGCTACCCAAAGTGAGGCGGATTAGATATCTTTTGGTAATAGTAGATCATCTTACCCATTATGTAAAAGCATTTCAGACAGTCAGGAACAGCCTAAACAGTGGTAAAGACTTTGCTCGAAGAAATAATTGCCCAGAGTATGGGGTACTGAGACCTATCGATTCAGATAAAGGCCGCATTTCACATCAAAAGTAACACAAGAATTATGCAAAAGCGCTAGGAATAAATTGGGAGAAACATACTCCTTACCACCCACAAAGCTCGGGAAGGTAGAAAGAATGAACGGAAATAAAGAAACAATTGACTAAATTGGTATAGAGACAAAATTATCATGGGTAAAATGCATTCCCTTAGCCTTATTAAATATTAGGACTCAGCCATGGGCAGATGTGGAAAGTTGTCCCCATTTGAAATGCTATATGGAATGCCGTATAACTTAGAGAAGTTCAGACTAACCCCAACATTAGTGATCAGTATCTCAACAAATATTTAATAACTCTAATGAAGTTTAAAAAACAGCTATGGAAAAAGGAATGTGGGCTCAGAGACCACCTCTAGATCTTGTGTTACATCAGAGTACAACCGGAATTGGGTTCTGATCCGGAGTTGGAAAGAAAGCTCGCTAACACCGAAGTGGGAAGGACCATATCTGGTGTACTTACAACAAGACACTGCGGTCGCACAGCGAAGGTGGACTCATGCCAGCGAATAAGAGGACCAGTAGATCCATCCAGTTCTCCGAGAAAATAACACCCACTAGAAATAAAAGGAACACAGGACTTAAGGCTCACTTTAAAAGAACCTCATCTTGATACCCAGGAGAGTACATGAATGGGGGACATTTGGGTGGGGGATGGTGGTCACTACAGAGAAAGAGTTAATTGGAACTTCTGAGTCCCACCAGGATACTGTGGGTATTTAGAGGAACTTGCTCAGCAGCCATATTACAGACCTGTGAGATTAAAGTACAATGATCAATTATATAATGGAGAAAAACGTGAAGCATACTTGATATTGGGTAGGCGTGTAGTTGGCTAGATTGCAACTGTTATCCGTTTGTATGTTTCTGTTGTAAAAATTGTAAGGAGTTATGGTGGGTCCACTGCCAGAAGGAGGAGCTCCTAAAAGTTATGCTCAGCCCTGCTGAGAGCAGCGTAAGGTTGACTGCTTTGGCCTTAAGCCCAGAAAGTAGCAACTCGAGAGCTGAAAGTGGGATCCCAGCTCTGGTGGCAAATATATTCCAAGGGGATAAACCCTGACTTATATTGCTATCACCCCAACGAACCTCCCGGACCGTTTAACACAGACATCGTGTCAGTCAAGTGTAAGCCAAAGCAAGTAAAGACTCAGGTGTGATATTCCACCATTAAAGGACAAAATTGGCATTCCAAAAAGAAGTGGAAAGAGAGTGAAGTTCCACCCCTAGAAGAATATCCTTGCTGCCGTGAGAGATGGTACACCTCGCAGCTGTAGCAACCCCTGGCTGGCGAGCGAGGCAGAGGGTAAGGAGTGGGAAGGGAATCTCACTGAAATAACAGTGAAGGTGCTTACAGCTCGTGTGGAGGCTTAGAGGGTGATGGCATTAGGGTTAGGAAAGAACCAATTCCTATTTACTGCTCTGGCATTGGGTATCACCCAACTCTAATAATTAATGCATAATAATAATAATAATGATGATGGGATTAGTAAAGGGAACACAAGAAAATATGAGCCCTTCAAATGGTCCCTCACTAGATGGGATGCCTCTAGTCCAATACAAACAGTTGTTGCTGGGGAGCACCGAGTTTCATGAGTGGGACTGTGTAGCCTAGCTAACATACTACGGTGTGGGAAAGTAGTGAATTTGACAGGATTTTACATGTGTCCGGTATCAAACCCAGGAAAGTCGTATTGCTTAGAATTGCAGGGGGTACTTTTGTGGATGCTGTGAAACCATTGCCTCTGACTGGAGGACGAGAGGAGACCCTTTTGAGAGGCAGAATTTGGACTGGCCAGGCTGTATCAAACCCTGGAGGGACCCTCAGGAGAAATGTTATCCAGAGGAGACCTGCTCCTTTGTATATCTTATGTCTCCCAGCCAGAAAAAGCCGAATGGTTATTAGGAAAACATGGGATCCGTCTCTGGGAACCAGGAAGATAGAGCAATATGATTCTAATAAAAAAGAGCCTGTACCACATGATCCAAGCCCTGTAGGACCTAACCCAGTCATTGGAGGCGGGCGAAGAAATATTGCAGATTTTTCCCCGAGAGAGAGCAGACGGAAGCCAAAAATGAATCTAGAGGTTGGCTCAGGCCCACCAAAAGAATATAATACACTTTGGAGGGTGATGCAAGCAACCTATCAGGCACTAAACCAGACCTACCCTAATTTAACCGAAGAATGCTGGCTGTGTTACATAGTGAAACCACCCTTTTATGAAGCTATAGGATCCGTCGCTGAGTCAAGGCGAGGTTAACGGAACAAACCCGAGGAGTGTTTGTGGGAAAAGGAACAAGGTAGTGTCCAGAGAATATCAATGGCTCAAGTGAGTGGAAAGGGGAGATGTGTGGGAAACGTACCTAGAGACAAGAACCACCTATGCCAGGTAAAAATGTCTGTATCAGATCCAAAGGATCCGGCCGCGTGGCTCCTTCCGGCTGTAAATTCAAAATGGGTCTGTAACACTTTAGGGTAACCCGTGCATCTTTACAAAAGCCTTTAATGAAACCTATGAGTTTTGCATACAAGTCCTAATAGTTCCCAATTACCTACCATCCCGAAGAATATGTGTATGCTCAATACCAAACTCTAGAGAAACCCCATTTAGTGAAGCGAGAGCCCTTCACAGCATTAACAGTGGCTGTATTACTAGGTATAGGAGCGGCTGGAGTGGGAGCAGGGTAGCGTCCTTAGTAAATCAACAAGCGGGATTTAAAGAGCTCAGGGTGTCAGTAGACGAAGATCTAAGGAGAATTGATAAATCCATAAAAGATCTCACAGACTCCTAGATTCGCTAGCTGAAGTGACCTTGCAAAATAGAAGGGGACAAAATTTACTGCTTTTACAACAAGGAGGTTTATGTGCTGCACTTGGGGAGAAGAATGCTGTGTGTACGCTAATCGGAGTGGAGTTATAAAAAAGGAGACCATGGCAAAATTACAAGAAGGACTAGAATAGAGAAAACAAGAAGAGAAGCACAACAAAACTGGTATGAATCTTGGTTCAGTAAATCCCCCTAGTTAACGACCCTCTTGTCCACAATAAGCGGGACCAATAATTCTGCTTGTTTTAATACTGACCTTTGGACCCTGTATTTATAACAAACTTATCAGTATAGTCAAGAGGAGATTAGAAGTTGCTCATTTAATGCTTGTTAGAGCAAAGTATGAGTCGCTAAATGGGAAATGGAAGACTATTTGGAACTCAGCAGAAAGAACTGGCAAGGTACAGTGAACAAAGGGTTAAAAAAAAAAAAGGGGAATTGTGATGAAATAAGTGACCTTTTTGTTCACTGTCTAGTGTCTGGCAGTGAGACAGTTAACTGCCCTAGTGTCCTACTTTGTTTGGATAAGCCTTTTGCCTCACTTATCTAACAGACCTTGAAGAGAAGGCGTAAATTATCTCGCCTGCTGGCTAGAGCCACTGAGAGCAGGATGACCGTTAGCTTTGCATGTTCACAAATGCTTGTAGATAATTACTGCACTAGGTCCGAGGAAAGAAAACCACGGCGAACCCTCATCAAAAACCACCAGGAGACAGGAAAAGACCCTAGCAACTGACGGAGCAAGCGCAAAGTGGCCGGAAGGATGATTTGGCAGAGCGGAGACCCTAAAAGGAGACCACAAGACACAGGGCGCGCGGCGGAGGATCTGGAAAGACCCTTTCCCCCGTGCATGGCGCTCATCTTTGCTTACTCTTTTCTGTAATAATAAATTGGCTACATAATTGGCTTTATATTGGCCCGTTGTGCTTATTTATAACACACCCTCCCAGTTCCTTAATACACATTAGGTAGAAGATATTGTCTCTCCATGAACAGCCAGGGTTATAAATGGTGGCATTTTAGTCTGGGAGAAATCCTGATTGTTTGAAATTTGCGGTTTCAGATGCCCAGGCTCAGGCCAAGGGCCCTGGATATGAACATTTGCAATTTTCCTCTATAAAAACCACACCCTCCCAGTTTCTTAATATCATTTAGGGGAAGATCCAGTCTCTTCAATAACAGCTAAGGTTCTAAGAGGTTCCATCTTTAGTCTGGGAGAAATCCTGATCCCTTCCGAATTATAGGTGTCAGACGCCCAGTCTCAGCCCAATTGCCTGGCTACGAACATGGGCAATTTTCCATCTGAAAAAAACCATACCCTCCCAGTTTCTTAATACCAGTTTGGAGGTAGTGTTGGTTTCTCCAAAGTAGCCAGGCTTCTAGATGCTGGCATCTTTAGTCTGGGAGAAAACATTAGGTTTGGAATTTTTAGCGGCCGAAGCCCAGTCTCAGGACCATGCCCCTGCATGCAAAGAAGGGCCTATTTCTCTGTGAAATAAAGATCACTTCACCACTTTGTGATATCGATTTAGAGGAGGCTTTTGGCCCTCCATGAACAGCCAGGGTTCTCAGTGGTGGCATTTTTAGTCTGGGAGAAATCCTGATTGTTTGAAATTTGCGGTTTCAGATGCCCAGGCTCAGGCCAAGGGCCCTGTATATGAACATTGGCAATTTTCCCTCTGTAAAAACCACACCCTCCCAGTTTCTTAATATCATTTAGGGAAGATCCAGTCTCTTCAAAAGCAGCTAAGGTTCTAAGAGGTTGCATCTTTAGTCTGGAGAAATCCTGATCCCTTCCGAATTATAGGTGTCAGACGCCCAGTCTCAGGCCCATTGCCCTGGCTACGAACATGGGAAATTTTCCCTCTGAAAAAAACCATACCCTCCCAGTTTCTTAATACCAGTTTGGAGGTAGTGTTGGTCTCTCCAAAAGTAGCCAGGCTTCTAACTGCTGGCATCTTTAGTCTGGGAGAAAACATTATGTTTGGAATTTTAGCAGGCGAAGCCCAGTCTCAGGACCATGCCCCTGCATGCAAAGAAGGGCCTATTCCTCTGTGAAATAAAGATCACTTCACCACTTTTTGTAATATCCAGTTAGAGGAGGATTTTGGCTCTCCATGAACAGCCAGAGTTCTCAGTGTTAGCATTTTTCGTCAGGAGAATTCCTGATCCATTCGAATTTGAAGTTTCAGACGGCCTTTCTCCGGCCATGGGCCCTGGATATGAACATTGGCCAATTTCCCTCTGTAAAAAACCACACCCTCCCAGTTTCCTAACACCATTTGGGAGGAAGACACAGTCTCTCCAAAAGTAGCCAGGGTTCTCAGTGGTGGCATCTTTAGTCTGGGAGAAATCCTGATCCTTTTTGGAATTTGAGCTGTCAGACGCCCAGTCTCAGGCCAAGGGCCCTGGAAACGAACACTGGACATTTTCCTCTGAAATAAACCACACCCTCCCAGTTTCTTAATACAAGTTTGGAGGAAGATATTGTCTCTCCAAAAGTAGCCAGGATTATATAAGGTGGCATGTTTAGTTTGGGAGAAATTCTGATTGCTTCGGAATTTGAGGTTTCAGACGCCTGGTCTCAGGTCAAGGGCCCTGGATATGAACATTGGCCTTTTTCCTTCTGTAAAAAACCACACCCTCCCAGTTTCTTAATACACTTTAGGTAGAAGATACAGTCTCTCCAAAAGTAGCCAGGGTTATAACTGGTGGCATCTTTAGTCTCGGAGAAATCCTGATCCCTTCGGAATTTGAGGTTTCAGACGCCCAGTTTCAGGCCCATTGCCCTCAACACGAACACTGGACAGTTTCCTCTGAACAAAACCACACCATCCCAGTTTCTTAATACCAGTTTGGAGGTAGTGTTGACCTCTCCAACAGTAGCCAGGCTTCTAACTGCTGGCATCTTTAGTCTGGGAGAAAACAGAATCACACAGAATATTGAGGTTGGAAGAGACCTCCAAGATCATCGAGTCCAACCTATGTCCTAAACACCTCAACTCAGAGTATAGACTATAGCATGGCACTAAGTGCCATGTCCAGCCTTTTCTTGAACACTGTCAAAGATGACGATTCCACTACCTCTCTGGGAAGAGCATTCCAGTATTTTATTACTCTTTCGGTGAAAAATTTCTTCCTAATATCCAATCTATACCTTCCTAGCGTAGCTTGAGACTCGTCCTCTGGTTCTGTCAGTTGCTGCCTGGTGGAAGAGACCGACCCCCACCTGTCTACAGCCTCCCTTCAGGAAGTTGTAGAGAGCAATGAGGTCACCCCTAAGCCTCCTCTTTTCCAGGCTAAACAACCCCAGCTCCTTCAAACGTTCCTCATAAGGCTTGTGTTCCAAGCCCTTCACCAGCCTTGTTGCCCTCCTCTGGACACGTTCTAGCATATCAATGTCCTTCCTAAACTGAGGGCCCCAGAATTGGACACAGTACTCAAGATGTGGTCTCACCAGTGCCAGTATAGGGGAAGAATGACCTCCCTGCTCCTGCTGGCCACACAATTCCTAATGCAGGCCAGGATGCCGTTGGCCTTCTTGGCCACCAAGGCACACTGCTGGCTCATATTCAGCCGGCTGTCAACCAGCACCCCCAGGTCCCTTTCCTCCTGTACACTATCCAGCCACACTGTTCCCAGCTTGTAACGCTGAAGGGGATTCTTATGGCCAAAATGTAGAACTCGGCACTTAGACTTATTAAGTTTCATGTTGTTGGATTCTGCCCATCTATCTAATCTATCTAAGTCTCTCTGCAGAGCCCTTCTTCCTTCAATAGATCAACACAAGCTCCCAGCTTAGTGTCATCTGCAAATTTGCCAATGAAAGACTCAATGCCCTCACCCATGTCGTCTATGAAAATATTAAACAGAACTGGCCCCAGCACAGAGCCCTGAGGGACACCACTGGTGACTGGCCGCCAGCTGGATGCAGCACCGTTCACCACCACTCTCTGGGCCCGGCCGTCCAGCCAGTTCCTAACCCAGCACAGAGTGCTAAAATATAATGTTTGGAATTTTAGCAGGCCGAAGCCCAGTCTCAGGACCATGCCCCTGCATGCAAAGAAGGGCCTATTCCTCTGTGAAATAAAGATCACTTCACCACTTTTTGAGATATCCATTTAGAGGAGGCTTTTGGCTCTCCATGAACAGACAGAGTTCTCAGTGTTAGTATTTTTCGTCTGGGAGAAATCCTGATCCATTCGGAATTAGAGGTTTCAAACGGCCTGTCTCCGGCCAAGGGCCCTGGATATGAACATTGGCCATTTTCCCTCTGTAAAAAACCACACCCTCCCAGTTTCTTAATACCATTTAGGAGGAAGATACAGTCTCTCCGAAAGTAGCCAGGGTTCTCAGTGGTGGCATCTTTAGTCTGGGAGAAATCCTGATCCATTTGGAATTTTAGCTGTCAGACGCCCAGTCTCAGGCCCATTGCCCTGGACACGAACACTGGATATTTTCCGCTGAAAAAACCACACCCTCCCAGTTTCTTAATAGAAGATTGGAGGAAGACATTGTCTCTCCAGAGGTACCCACGATTCTATGTGATGGAATTTTTAGTCTGGGAGAAATCCTGATTGCTTCGGAATTTGAGGTTTCAGACGGCCTGTCACCGGCCAAGGGCCCTCTATATGAACATTGGCCATTTTCCCTCTGTAAAAAACCACACCCTCCCAGTTTCTTAATACCATTTAGGAGGAAGATACAGTCTCTCCAAAAGTAGCCAGGGTTCTCAGTGGTGGCATCTTTAGTCTGGGAGAAATCCTGATCGATTCGCAATTTGAGCTGTCAAACGCCCAGTCTCAGGCCAAGGGCCCTGGAAACGAACACTGGACATTTTCCTCTGAAATAAACCACACCCTCCCAGTTTCTTATAACAAGTTTGGAGGAAGATATTGTCTCTCCAAAAGTAGCCAGGATTATATACGGTGGCATCTTTAGTCTGGGAGAAAACATTGGGTTTGGAATTTTAGCAGGCCGAAGCCCAGTCTCAGGACCATTCCCCTGCATGCAAAGAAGGGCCTATTCCTCTGTGAAATAAAGATCACTTCACCACTTTTGTGATATCCATTTAGAGGAGGCTTTTGGCTCTCCATGAACAGCCAGAGTTCTCAGTGTTAGCATTTTCCGTCTGGGAGAAATCCTGATCCATTCGGAATTAGAGGTTTCAGACGGCCTGTCTCCGGCCAAGGGCCCTGGATATGAACATTGGCCATTTTCCCTCTGTAAAAAACCACACCCTCCCAGTTCCCTAATACCATTTAGGAGGAAGATACAGTCTCTCCAAAAGTAGCCAGGGTTCTCAGTGGTGGCATCTTTAGTCTGGGAGAAATCCTGATCCATTCGCAATTTGAGCTGTCAAACGCCCAGTCTCAGGCCAGGGGCCCTGGAAAGGAACACTGGACATTTTACTCTGAAAAAAACCACATCCTCCCAGTTTCTTAAAACAAGTTTGGAGGAAGTCATTGTCTCTCCAGAAGTAGCCACGATTCTCAGTGGTGGCATTTTTAGTCTGGGAGAAATCCTGATTGCTTCGAAATTTGCGGTTTCAGATGCCCAGGCTAAGGCCAAGGGCCCTGGATATGAACATTTGCAATTTTCCCTCTGTAAAAAACCACATCCTCCCAGTTTTTTAATATCATTTAGGAAGAAGATCCAGTCTCTTCAAAAGCAGCCAAGGTTCTAAGAGGTTGCATCTTTAGTCTGGGAGAAATCCTGATCCCTTCCGAATTATAGGTGTCAGGCCCAGTCTCAGCCCAATTGCCCTGGTTACGAACATGGGCAATTTTCCCTCTGAAAAAAACCATACCCTCCCAGTTTCTTAATACCTGTTTGGAGGTTGTGTTGGTCTCTCCAAAAGTAGCCAGGCTTCTAACCGCTGGCATCTTTAGTCTGGGAGAAAACATTAGGTTTGGAATTTTAGCAGGCCGAAGCCCAGTCTCAGGACCATGCCCCTGCATGCAAAGAAGGGCCTATTTCTCTGTGAAATAAAGATCACTTCACCACTTTTGTAATACCCATTTAGAGGAGGCTTTTTGCACTACATGAACAGCCAGGATTCTCAGTGGTGGCATTTTTAGTCTGGGAGAAATGCTGTTTGCTTCGAATTTGAGGTTTCGGAGATGCCCAGTCTCATGCCAAGGGCCCTGGATATGAACATTGGCCATTTTCACTCTCTAAAAAACCACAACCTCCCAGTTTCCTAATATCATTTATGAGGAAGATACAGTCTCTCAAAAGTAGCCAGGGTTCTCAGTGGTGGCATCTTTAGTCTGGGAGAAATCCTGATCCGTTCGGAATTTTAGCTGTCAGACGCCCAGTCTCAGGCCCATTGCCCTGGACACGAACACTGGACATTTTCCTCTGAAAAAAACCACACCCTCCCAGTTTCTTAATAGAAGTATGGAGGAAGACATTGTCTCTCCAGAGGTAGCCAAGATTCTAAGTGGTGGCATTTTTAGTCTGGGAGAAATCCTGATCCATTGGAATTTGAGGTTTCAGACGGCCTGTCTCCGGCCAAGGGCCCTGGATATGAACATTGGCCATTTTCCCTCTGTAAAAAACCACAACCTCCCAGTTTCTTAATACAGTTTAGGTAGAAGATACAGTCTCTCCAAAAGTAGCCAGGGTTATAACTGGTGGCATCTTTAGTCCGGGAGAAATCCTGATCCCTTCGGAATTTGAGGTTTCAGACGCCCAGTTTCAGGCCCATTGCCCTGGCTACGAACACTGGATATTTTCCTCTGAACAAAACCACACCATCCCAGTTTCTTAATACACTTTAAAAGAGAGATACAGTCTCTCCAAAAGTAGCCATGGTTATGATGGTGGCGTCTTTAGTCTGGGAGAAATCCTGATCCTTTCGGAATTTTAGCTGTCAGACGCCCAGTCTCAGGCCCATAGCCCTCAACACGAACACAGGACATTTTCCTCTGAACAAAACCACACCATCCCAGTTTCTTAATACAAGTTTGGAGGTAGTGTTGACCTCTCCAACAGTAGCCAGGCTTCTAACTGCTGGCATCTTTAGTCTGGGAGAAAACATTAGGTTTGGAATTTTAGCAGGCCGAAGCCCAGTCTCAGGACCATGCCCCTGCATGCAAAGAAGGGCCTATTTCTCTGTGAAATAAAGATCACTTCACCACTTTTGTGATATCCATTTAGAGGAGGCTTTTGGCTCTCCATGAACAGCCAGGGTTCTCAGTGGTGGCATTTTTAGTCTGGGAGAAATCCTGATTGTTTCGAAATTTGCGGTTTCAGATGCCCAGGCTCAGGCCAAGGGCCCTGGATATGAACATTTCCAATTTTCCCTCCGTAAAAAACCACACTCCCCCAGTTTCTTAATATCATTTAGGAGGAAGATCCAGTCTCTTCAAAAGTAGCCAAGGTTCTAAGAGGTTGCATCTTTAGTCTGGGAGAAATCCAGATCCCTTCCGAATTATAGGTGTCAGACTCCCAGTCTCAGCCCAATTGCCCTGGTTACGAACATGGGCAATTTTCCCTCTGAAAAAAACCATACCCTCCCAGTTTCTTAATACCAGTTTGGAGGTAGTGTTGGTCTCTCCAACAGTAGCCAGGCTTCTAACCGCTGGCATCTTTAGTCTGGGAGAAAACATTAGGTGTGGAATTTTAGCAGGCCGAAGCCCAGTCTCAGGAACATGCCCCTGCATGCAAAGAAGGAGGAGGCTTTTGGCACTCCATGCACAGCCAGGGTTGTCAGTGGTGGCAGTTTTAGTCTGGGAGAATTCCTGATTGCTTCGGAATTTGAGATTTCAGAATGGCCTGCCTCCGGCCAGGGGCCCTGGATATGAACATTGGCCATTTTCCCGCTGTAAAAACCACAACCTCCCAGTTTCTCAATACCATTTAGGAGGAAGATACAGTCTCTCCAAAGTAGCCAGGGTTCTCAGTGGTGGCATATTTAGTCTGGGAGAAATCCTGATCCTTTTCGGAATTTTAGCTGTCAGACGCCCAGTCTCAGGCCCATTGCCCTCAACACGAACAGTGGACATTTTCCTCTAAAAAACCAAACCCTCCCAGTTTCTTAATACAGGTCTCTCAACAGTAGCCAGGTTCCAATCTGGATTCTTAGTCTGGAGAAACCATCTCGGTTTGGATTTGCCCCGTCAGACCCAGTCTCGGACCATGCCCTCAACACTGAGCCTTTCTCCGTTGAAATAGTCACCACCGTTCTAAGCCGGATTTAGAGAAGCTTTTCTCATGAACAGCCAGGCCATAGGCCTGCATTTTAACTGGAGAAATTTCCGATTAACATTTGAGTTTCTATGCAGCCTGCTCGAGGCCAGGCCCTGGAATAACATTGGCCATTTCCCTCTGTAAAACACAACCTCCAGTTCTTATACCATTTAGGAGGAGTCAGCTCTCAAGGCCAGGGTTCTCAGTGTGGCATTTTCTTGGAGAAACCATCCGTTCGGAATTTTAGTTCAGACCCCAGTCTCAGGCCCATGCCCTCAAGACATGGCTTTTCCTCTGAAAAACCACACCCTCCCAGTTTTTAATACCAGTTTGGAGGAAGACATTGTCTCCAGAGTAAAACATTTGGTTTGGAATTTTAGCAGGCCGAAGCCCAGTCTCAGGACCATGCCCCTGCATGCAAAGAAGTGCCTATTCCTCTGTGAAATAAAGATCACTTCACCACTTTTGTGATATCCATTTAGAGAGGCTTTTGGGACTCCATGAACAGCCAGAGTTCTCAGTGTTAGTATTCCTCCCAGTTTCTTAATACAAGTTTGGAGGAAGATATTGTCTCTCCAAAAGTAGCCAGGATTATATACGGTGGCATGTTTAGTTTGGGAGAAATTCTGATTGCTTTGGAATTTGAGGTTTCAGACGCCCAGTCTCAGGCCCATTGCCCTGGCTACGAACATGGGCAATTTTCCCTCTGAAAAAAACCATACCCTCCCAGTTTCTTAATACCAGTTTGGAGGTAGTGTTGGTCTCTCCAACAGTAGCCAGGCTTCTAACTGCTGTCAGATGTCCAGACTCTGGCCAAGGGCCCTGGATATGAACATTTGCAATTTTCCCTCTAAAAAACCACAACCCCCAGTTTCTTAATATCATTTAGGAGGAAGATCTAGTCTCTTCAAAAGCAGCCAAGGTTCTAAGAGGTTGCATCTTTAGTCTGGGAGAAATCCTGATCCCTTCCGAATTATAGGTGTCAGACGCCCAGTCTCAGGCCCATTGCCCTGGCTACGAACATGGGCAATTTTCCCTCTGAAAAAAACCATACCCTCCCAGTTTCTTAATACCAGTTTGGAGGTAGTGTTGGTCTCTCCAACAGTAGCCAGGCTTCTAACTGCTGGCATCTTTAGTCTGGGAGAAAACATTAGGTTTGGAATTTTAGCAGGCCGAAGCCCAGTCTCAGGACCATGCCCCTGCATGCAAAGAAGGGCCTATTCCTCTGTGAAATAAAGATCACTTCACCACTTTTGTAATATCCATTTAGAGGAGGCTTTTGGCACTCCATGAACAGCCAGAGTTCTCAGTGTTGGCATTTTTTAGTCTGGGAGAAATCCTGATCCATTCGAATCTGAGGTTTCAGATGCCTGACTCCGGCCAAGGGCCCTGGATATGAACATTGGCCATTTTCCCTCTGTAAAAAACCACACCCTCCCAGTTTCTTAACACCATTTAGGAGGAAGACACAGTCTCTCCAAAAGTAGCCAGGGTTCTCAGTGGTGGAATCTTTAGTCTGGGAGAAATCCTGATCCATTCGGAATTCCAGCTGTCAAACGCCCAGTCTCAGGCCAAGGGCCCTGGAAACAAGCACTGGACATTTTACTCTGAAATAAACCACACCCTCCCAGTTTCTTAATACAAGTTTGGAGGAAGATATTGTCTCTCCAAAAGTAGCCAGGATTATATACGGTGGCATGTTTAGTTTGGGAGAAATTCTGATTGCTTCGGAATCTGAGGTTTCAGACGCCCAGTCTCAGGCCCATTGCCCTGGCTACGAACATGGGCAATTTTCCCTCTGAAAAAAACCATACCCTCCCAGTTTCTTAATACCAGTTTGGAGGTAGTGTTGGTCTCTCCAACAGTAGCCAGGCTTCTAACTGCTGGCATCTTTAGTCTGGGAGAAAACATTAGGTTTGGGATTTTAGCAGGCCGAAGCCCAGTCTCAGGACCATGCCCCTGCATGCAAAGAAGGGCCTATTTCTCTGTGAAATAAAGATCACTTCACCACTTTTGTGATATCCATTTAGAGGAGGCTTTTGGCACTCCATGAACAGCCAGGGTTTCAGTGGTGGCAGTTTTAGTCTGGGAGAAATCCTGATCCATTCGAATTTGAGGTTTCAGATGGCCTGCCTCTGGCCAAGGGCCCTGGATATGAACATTGGCCATTTTCCCTCTGTAAAAAACACACACCTCCCAGTTTCTTAATACCATTTAGGAGGAAGATACAGTCTCTCCAAAAGTAGCCAGGGTTCTCAGTGGTGACATCTTTAGTCTGGGAGAAATCCTGATCCATTCGGAATTTTAGCTGTCAGACGCCCAGTCTCAGGCCCATTGCCCTCAAACAAACACTGGACATTTTCCTCTGAAAAAAACCACACCCTCCCAGTTTCTTAATACCAGTTTGGAGGAAGACATTGTCTCTCCAGAGGTACCCACGATTCTAAGTGGTGGCATTTTTAGTCTGGGAGAAATCCTGATTGCTTCGGAATTTGAGGTTTCAGACTCCCGGTCTCAGGCCGAGGGCCCTGGATATGAACATTGGCAATTTTCCCTCTGTAAAATACAACACCCTCCCAGTTTCTTAATACACTTTAAAAGAGAGATACAGTCTCTCCAAAAGTAGCCATGGTTATGATGGTGGCGTCTTTAGTCTGGGAGAAATCCTGATCCTTCGGAATTTGAGGTTTCAGACGCCCAGTCTCAGGCCCATTGCCCTCAACACGAACACTGGACATTTTCCTCTGAACAAAACCACACCATCCCAGTTTCTTAATACCAGTTTGGAGGTAGTGTTGACCTCTCCAACAGTAGCCAGGCTTCTAACTGCTGGCATCTTTAACCTGGAAGAAAACATTGGGTTTGGAATTTTAGCAGGCCGAAGCCCAGTCTCAGGACCATGCCCCTGCATGCAAAGAAGTGCCTATTCCTCTGTGAAATAAAGATCACTTCACCACTTTTGTGATATCCATTTAGAGGAGGCTTTTGGCTCTCCATGAACAGCCAGAGTTCTCAGTGTTAGTATTTTTAGTCTGGGAGAAATCCTGATCCATTCGGAATTTGAGGTTTCAGACGGCCTGTCTCCGGCCAAGGGCCCTGGATATGAACATTGGCCATTTTCCCTCTGTAAAAAACCACACCCTCCCAGTTTCTTAATACCATTTAGGAGGAAGATACAGTCTCTCCAAAAGTAGCCAGGGTTCTCAGTGGTGGAATCTTTAGTCTGGGAGAAATCCTGATCCATTCGAATTTCAGCTGTCAAACGCCCAGTCTCAGGCCAAGGGCCCTGGAAACAAGCACTGGACATTTTACTCTGAAATAAACCACACCCTCCCAGTTTCTTAATACAAGTTTGGAGGAAGATATTGTCTCTCCAAAAGTAGCCAGGATTATATACGGTGGCATGTTTAGTTTGGGAGAAATTCTGATTGCTTTGGAATCTGAGGTTTCAGACGCCCAGTCTCAGGCCCATTGCCCTGGCTACGAACATGGGCAATTTTCCCTCTGAAAAAAACCATACCCTCCCAGTTTCTTAATACCAGTTTGGAGGTAGTGTTGGTCTCTCCAACAGTAGCCAGGCTTCTAACTGCTGGCATCTTTAGTCTGGGAGAAAACATTAGGTTTGGGATTTTAGCAGGCGAAGCCCAGTCTCAGGACCACGCCCCTGCATGCAAAGAAGCCTATTTCTCTGTGAAATAAAGATCACTTCACCACTTTTGTAATATCCATTTAGAGGAGGCTTTTGGCACTCCATGAACAGCCAGGGTTCTCAGTGGTGGCATTTTTACTCTGGGAGAAATCCTGATTGTTTCGAAATTTGCGGTTTCAGATGTCCAGACTCTGGCCAAGGGCCCTGGATATGAACATTTGCAATTTTCCCTCTGTAAAAACCACACCCTCCCAGTTTCCTAATATCATTTAGGAGGAAGATCTAGTCTCTTCAAAAGCAGCCTCTTAAACCTTTTAAAAAGAGATAAGGGCTTCCAAAATAAAGGTTATGATGGTGG
>JAREIS010001722.1:0-18022 GCA_030060385.1 Muscicapa striata striata
TTGGGTGTGAAGAGACATTTGTGTGCCTCTGAGTCTCAGCAGTTCCTGACCCCCAAAGGACACAAACCTGATGTATTGTGGTTCCCACTGCAGTGGTGGCACTTGCACCTCCCTCCATCACCATAGCAGAGCTCCCTTGTCCCAGAAAGTGCCTGGCAATGCAGGGATGAAGGAAACAGGACAGGCTGTGGGGATCAGGGGCAGGGCACGGCCAGGGATTTGGGGTGGTTGTGAGCCCAGGGCAGGAGCCAGCCCTTGGCCTTGGTGAAGCTCATCCAATTGTCCTGGGCCCGTGGCTCCAGCCTGTGCAGATCCCTCTGCAGAGCTTCCTGCCCTGCAGCACAGCCACACTCCCAGCCAGCTTGGGCTCACCTGGACACTGACTGAGGGTGCCCTTGATGGCCTCATTCAGATCAGCAATAAAGAGATTGAACTGCCCTGGCCCCAGTCCTGTGCTCTGGGGAGGCTCTCTGGCCCTTTGGCCACAGTTCAAGGTCCCAACCTGGTTCTGGCTGGTTTTGGGGTCCAGGTGCAGTTATGGTTTCTTCACTATAACAATATCCCAGCTGTCTGTCGTGACACAACAAAGTCAAGCAAGTGATTTATTGTCTTGGCTCTACTGGCTTAGCCACTTTCTACACTGCTTCTACTCTAATCGTTATATGTATAGCTTCTATCCCTCAGCTAAGCTCTTACCCTCTGATTTTTGCTTCCCTACTCTTTCCCATGCCTCCAAATCAATAGTAGAAAACAGTACTTTAACTATCACACTTTCTGTCCCAAGTCCTATTGCCTCCTGTAAAGGGGCTTGTAATGTTTTGTTTTGTTTGTTTTCTGGTCCAGGATGCTATGGGACTATTTGGGGGAAAATCCTCATCTTCACTATTTTCATGATCACTGTTAAGCAGTGGGGGATATAATTTAGGGGTAAGTGAGGGAAGAGATGGCTCAGCTTGTTTCTTTATTGAGGGAGCTGGAGTAGTGACAGGAGTTAATGATCCCTTTGAATCTTCCTTTTCCTTTGACTTTTCAGGGGTGGTCTGTACAGGTCAATTAGTTCCTGTTCTTGTGCCTCTATTTGATAAACCTCACCAGAATATGTGCAGTGCTGGTTTATTGAGCACAGACAGCAGCATTGCTTAGGATTCCCTCTATTAGCCTTTCTGTCCTTTTCAAGGGCCAATACCAAGGGATCAGAGCAGGGTCTGATGCTGCAATCTCTCTGCCACTCGGGATGATTCCTGAGAGAGAGAAACATATCTGCCTATGTCACCTCCTCCCATTTCTGTCCTCTCCTGCAATAAAATCTCACTGTCTAAAGTTCCAGCTGGTGGCCATCTGAGACCTTCTCCCAGCTTATAAAGGGGCCACCATTGCATGCAAAATTCGATCAAACTTCACTTATTTTCAGTGTCCCCATCTCCTACTAACTCTTTCCAGTGTGTCAAAACACAGCCTAAAGGTCTAGCCTTAGAAATCTCCTTGCTGTGACTAGTACCCATTATCTCCTTCTTCTTGTGTTATCCTGCTTCCACCCAAATTTCTCTCCACACGGCCTCACAGTCCTTTCCCAATCTTCCCTCCACACACACGCCCAAGTTGCAGGTACTAAATGTGATTTTCCACACACAAACTTTAGAATATGGGGTTCAAAATCAGCTTGTTAGGATGCCTTGATTTACACTGAGGGCATAGCCTTTACCATCTCTCAGAGGAACAATACTAACATTTTTCACAAGTCCTGCACTGTAAAAGTAACCACACAGGGTGCCAACCTCTAGAAGCCCCAAAAGCCTCATAACACCTGCACAGGCAAGCTATTCCCCTTCTCTCTTGAATGTCCAGACTCTCTTGTGCAGGCTGTTCCCAATCCAAAGCTACCAATCTCTCTGCTGAGGTTCTATATATTCCCTCCAGATAAACCTTATAATTTCCTCTTTCTATCCAATAGTTCACTGGATTCACAAATTCCCAAGGATCCAATCCAAACCACTGAGGGAGGGGGATTCCTTCTATTCTTCTAGCCATGATTTAAAATATCAAACCACCACAATATAACTCTGACAGTCCACAAACACAACCCCCTTATATTTTAAATTCCCAGGGATCAGGAACACACCACTGCAGGATGGAAGTTCCTGTAATTTCTCTTGCCAGACTTACACCGTTCTTTCATCCTCTCTCAGCTGAGGGTAGTTCCCAGTCAAAAGCCAAATAAGAACTAGTTTGACTTGAGTATACTCCTCCCAAAAATACCCCATCTATTCTACCATCCTCTCACCTTACAGTGGTCCCATTCTGTATTCAAAAACCCTCCTGGCTCAAGCTGAAACCATCTAGCAAGAGCCTGCCTACATGGCCGGGCTCCTTCAGCTTGGGCTCGAGCTTTCAACAGCAACTCCTATCAGTAAACTACAACAGCACAGCCAACAACACAGCCTGAGTAACAACACAGGAAAGACAGGGCAAAATTACCAGTTGCATTTATAACTTTCGTCACAAGGTGGCATCCTTACTCTAAAATACACAATGACCAGCGCCAGCAGGGGACTGGTTAACCCCGAACACCAAGTGTTACAGGGAATACCGTCCCCTGTAAACAGGAACTCCCCACGCACAACCTGAATCCCAGAGTCAAAATCACTGTGGGGAAGGGTATCTCTTTATTAAGGGACAAAGTATTCACCTCTTGTCAACACAGCACACAGCATGAAGCAATTTCAAATGGTTTTCCCAATCACTTTGCCCTTCTCCAGCGGTTTTGGTCACCCAAAACCAAAAACGCCGATCCCAGCTCCCACTTGCCTCGGACTAAGTACATCTCACCAAGCACAATCACAGTCACTCACAAAGTGAGGACACAGTCAAAATAACAATGATTAAAATAGCAGCAACAAAAATATCAGCAATAAACAAGGGTTTGTCCCGATCATCCCCAGAATGTCTAATGTGTCCCCTGACAGAACAAACCCTTTAACTGGCCACTACACCCTCCTGATGCTTGCAAGCAAAACTGCACAGTCTTGTGCTGAGTGCAGAACGTCTTCAGTGACTTATCAGCAGCCTTTTAGCCACATGTATGTCTTACAGGCTGCCCCACATAATTTTAAACATTTCGTTTTCTCTGCAGTCCAGCAACAGGTCTTGCTTGTCTGAGCAGCTGGGGAGCAAAGGTCCCTCCAGGAAGGTCCTAGTGGCGCCAGAGAAATCCACAGCCAAAATCTTGCAGCCAAAGAGAGGAGTCCTGCCGTGGTCACCAAAATGATGCAGAAACAAAAACTCACTAACCAGTTAAAGTTAGAAAGTGGTATGTTTATTGTGATGCTGGGTACACCAGGAAGAAATCTCCCACAGGGATGTGCAAAGAACACAGGGCTCCTTTTATGCCTTCTTTTATCCACAGAAATCTTACATATATTACATGTAATTCATATACATATACATATACATATACATATACATATACATATACATATACATATACATTACCTAATCCTGCCTAGCCCAGCTTTGCATTAAAATTAGCTCAAAGTCCTTTTACACTTGCACAGTTCCTTCCTCCAAATGGGTCAGTGGGTGTTTGAAATGGGTCAGTGGTCCCCTAATGATGAAGTCAGGAAGCCTTCCTTGCTTTCAACTTTTCACTTTTCTCTTGTTGCTAGGTTCTTGGGCCCATTGGCCATAGTTCAATCTCCCAACCTGGTTCTGGCTGGTTTTGGGGCCCAGGTGCAGTTATGGTTTCTTCACTTTAACAATATCCCAACTACCCATCCTGACATAACAAAGCCATGCAAGTCATTTATTGTCTTAGCTCTACTGGTTCAGCTACTAATAATTAACTTTCTACATTGCTTCTACGCTCATCATTATATGTATAATTTCTATTCCATACCTAAGATCTTATCCTTTGATTTTTTCTTCACGAAGCTGATTATGTTATAGATACAAAAACAATCAAGGTGTTGTATCAGGATTCTGTGGCTAGAGTGTGCTTAAACCAGCTTGAAAAATGCTCTATTTGCAAAGTTTTCAGTGGTGGGTGGAGAAAGGGAGGTCATGCTGCTTTTGATCTGGGGAAATGCTGAAACCAGCCTGACTCATTTATACTCTTCCTGTCCTTTCTGGGATGAGGAGCCCCTCAGCCTTCCGTGCTCTGGGCTGGACAAGCCCAGCTCCTTCAGCTTCTCCTCACAGCCAGAGGGCTCCAGCCCCACCTTGGAGGCCATTCCCTCACCCTGCTCCAGCTGCCTGACATCTTTCCTGTCTTTCCAGAGTTGGCCCTGGGGCTCCTCAGGCAGCTGCTGCTGCCCCAGGGACAGGGCAGCCTCTTGCCAGGGCTCCTCTGCACCCCAGGGGCTCCTGCTCTGCTCCTGGCACATGCCAGCTGTCCACAGAGCCTCTGCCAGGGGAACACGTCTGTGCTGGCCTGAGCAGCCATTGCTGCAGCCCCTGCCCTGCTCCCAGAGCCCCTTTGCTGATGGAGCTGCTGTGCTGGAGCCCAGCTGTGTCCCAGCAGTGCCCATGGCCTGTCCCTGCCTGTGCTCACAGCCCGGACACGCAGCAGGACAGTGACCAAGCTGCCAGAGCACTGCAGCCTTACAGCCACAGATGGGCTGGGAAGGAGAGGGTCGATTTGGGAAGAGCAGATGTGGAGAGAGCCAGGGCCATTGTCCCTGGCTGTGCTGCTGTGCTGGGAGTCTCTTGCCTCCACCTCTGCTCACAGGCAGTGCTCCTGCAGAGACAGAGAAGAGCTGAGGAAAAAACGTGGACATGCAAGTCACGACATGCACTTGTTTTTATTCAAATGCACAGGGAACAAGCCTCCTAAAAGTCACTAAATTTCAGAGGAAAGGTAGAGGTTCATGTAGAAATGCTAAGAGCAGTACCAGAGTATATTATAAAAAACATTATAACACTAGAAATAGAAGAAGAAAAGATTCCAATCAAAAAAATGGGCAACTTGAAAAAAAAAGGCCCAAACTGAAAAGAGTTACAGTCTAATGGTTCTGGAGCAAAAAAGAGAGAGTTTATTGCTTCTGAAAAGATCCAGTCATCATTTTCCTCAGGACATCCTTCAGCTCCTTGTTCCTCAGGCTGTACATGACGGGGTTCAGGGCTGGAGGTACCATCGAGTACAGAACTGACAGGGCCAGATCTAGGGATGGAGAAGAGATGGAGGGGGACTTCAGGTAGGAGAATGTGCCAGTGCTGAGGAACAGGGAGACCACGACCAGGTGAGGGATGCAGGTGGAAAAGGCTTTTTGCCGTCCCTGCTCAGAGGGGATCCTCAGAACAGCCCTGAAGATCTGAACATAGGAGAAAACGATGAAGACAAAGCAGCCAAGTACTGAACAAACACTTACAGCAAGAAATCCATGTTCCCTGAGATAGGATTTAGAGCAGGAGAGCTTGAGGATCTGGGGCACTTCACAGAAGAACTGGCCCAGGGTATTTCCCTAGCACAGGGGCAGGGAAAATGTATTGGCTGTGTGCAGCAGTGAATAGAGAAAGCCACTGGCCCAGGCAGCTGCTGCCATGTGGGCACAAATTCTGTTGCCCAGGAGGGTCCCGTAGTGCAGGGGTTTGCAGATGGACACATAGCGGTCATAGCACATTACAGTCAGGAGGGAAAATTCTGCTGACATGAAAAACACAAAGAAAAAGAGCTGAATGACACATCCTGCATAGGAGATGTTCCTGGTGTCCCAGAGGGAATTGTGCATGGCTTTGGGGACAGTGGTGCAGATGCAGCCCAGGTCAGTGAGGGCCAGGTTGAGCAGGAAGAAGAACATGGGGGTGTGCAGGTGGTGGCCGCAGGCCATGGCGTTGATGATGAGGCCGTTGGCCAGGAGGGCAGCCAGGGAGATGCCCAGGAAGAGGCAGAAGTGCAGGAGCTGCAGCTGCCGCGTGTGTGCCAATGCTAGCAGGAGGAAGTGGCTGATGGAGCTGCTGTTGGACATTTGTGCTGTCTTGGCCTGGGGCTCTGTAAAAAAAGTAATCATGGAACAATTTGGTTTGGAGAGGGCTTTAAATATCCCAGCCCAGCTTGGTGGCACTTTCCCTCCACTGCCTGCCCAGGGCTCTGCTGCCTGGAGCTGTCCCTGCCAGCAGCTGCTTCCCTGTGCCCAGGGCTGGGCCCTGCCAGTGCTGCCAGAGCCCAGCCCAGCCCTGGGGGCTCAGCTCTGTCCTGCAGACCCCTCCCAGCACAGGGCACTGCCCAGGGCCAACTCTGCCTCTCCCAGTTCTGATGGCAATGTCACAGCAACCCTGAGGAGACTGGAAAAGCAGCACTGATGCTGCCTGTAAGGGACCCTGTGTTGATTTCTGCCAATGCCTGGTTTTTCAAGATTTGAGCGAAAACTTTTTTTTTCTCAGCCTGAACTGAGAGATGAATATCAGTGTGCAAATTCTCATCCAGACAACCCAGAGAAGTAAATTAAAAAAGCAGGATTTTCCCTTTTACACAGCCCCTCCCTTCTCATTGCTCAGGGCTCTTCCCGGGGCACTGGGCTCTGGGGATATGCAATGCCAAGGGCAGGACCATGGGGTGGCCCCTGCCAGGCTGCTGAGCAGGGACAAGGAGGCAATGAGGCCCCAGCACAGCAAGGCTCACTTGTCCCCTGCTGGCCAAGGGCCCAGGGCCAGCAGCCATGGCCCAAGTGCTGCAGGAGTTGGCTCTGGCAGGGCCTTTCAGCTGCTGCCCATCCCTGTGCCCTCTGCAGCCCAGGCTGTCCTACGGTGTCCATGCCCTGCGCCTCTGTCCCTGCAGGCTGTCGTCATCCCCGGCTGCCCCACCTGGCTGGCCCCTTCCTTTGCTGACAGCTCTGCGTCCTGCCTGCCTCTGCCTGGCCACACAAAGCCTTGGGGTTGATACCAAAAGGTTTAATTCAATTTTTACTCTGCCTATGAAATTTTAGCACAGGAAGAAGGCATGATGGGGCTTCTTTACCAGGAAGGATGGTTGGAGGAGAATAAGAAGACATCTGGCTCAAGGATGCAGTGGTAGAAAAAAACAGAGACTAAACCTGGGCACTTGGTGTGGGATTTATAGAAATGGGTAAATTGTGATAGACATGTAGTGACTGAATATAAGCAACACCAATATAGAATCACATGTCCATGTAAGGTTAAGAGTTATCCCACATTGGAGCTGAGGCCTGAAAATATTAGTGAAAAGAAATTAGTTTTAAGGAGTCTTATTCTGATATTTCTGTGATTTGGTTACAGCAGGGTCTAACAGATCCAAGGAGTCAACTGTGAAACTATGGAACCTCAAGGAACCAAGAGGCCTTTTGACACTATGGGAGCTCATGGAACCAAAATCCATTTCAACAGAGTGGGGTTACATCGAACCTATGGTCCCTTGTGATACTTCAGATCCAAGGAGACCATTGTGGCACTGAGAAACATCAATGAACCAGAAGTCCATTGTGACAGAGAAAGGCCTCATGGACCCAAGGGGCCTTTGTGACACTGTGGAGCCACATGAAACCAATTGTCCATTGTCATACCTCAGATCCAAGGAGGCCATGGTGACACTGTGGAACCTCCTGCAACCATGGGTGCATTGTGACACTGCAGGGCCTTATGGGACAATGGAGACTATTATGAAACAGAATCATGGAATGAACAAGTTTGGAAAAGACCTTTGAGGTCATCAAGTCCAACCTATGACCTAACATCACCTCATCAACTAAACCATGGCTCTGAGTGCCATGTCCAGGCATTTTTAAAATGCCTCCAGGGATGGTGACTCCACCACCTCCCTGGGCAGAAGATTCCAGTGCCCAATCACTCTTTCAGTGAAAGGGGCATTCTTACACTACAGATCCAAGGAGACCATTGTAAAACTATGGGGCATAATGGAGCCAAGGGTCCATTGTGACACAGCAGGGCCTCATGAAACCATGGAGGCCATTTTTACAATTTAAGGCTTTGTCAAATGAAAAGACCATTTTGGCTCTTCAAGGCCTTATGAAACCAAGGAAACCATAGTGACACTGTGGGGCTCAATGAAACCAAGGGGCCATTGTGACACGGAGGGGTCTCATGGATTCCATGGTCTGTTTTGGCACTGAAGGGCCTTATGGAATCACAGATACTCTTGTGACACTTTGTGGCCCTATGGAACCAAGGAGTCCTTTGTGACACTGCAGGGCCCCATGGAACTAAGGATTCATGTAACAGTGCAGGACCCCATGGAACCAAAGGTCCATTGTGACACTGCAGGGCCTCATGGAATCCTGGAGGCCATGATGACACTTTGAGGCCTCGTTGAATCAAGGGGATCTTCATCACCTCATGGAACCAAAGAGACCCTTCTGCCTTTGTGAGTCCCCACAGAACCAGGAGTCCATTTTGATACTGTGGTGTGGGAAATGCAGGCACAGGGAGCTCTCAGGGCCTGTGCATACAGGCTCAGAGACAGAGATGGATACAATGCTTGACCTAAGACCTTGGAGAAAACTTGGAGAATTAGAGCATTAAAGTGAAACAGACATGAAACAAGAACAGAAGTTTGTAGTTTAAGTAAAGATATGTTTTAAGCCAACAGAAATATGTATTATGTAAGCAAAGCAATATGTTAACTAAGACAGTAAATTATTTGAAAGTTTAGCAATATAACCTGTTATAAAGTTAGTTAGAAGTTTAAGACATATCAATGTAAATTTGTGAAGTTTTATATGATTGGGCGAAAAATGATGCATTGCCCCACAGCTATGATAAGCAAAGCAATTAATGTTTGGTGTAAAAAGACACTAGCAAAGTTCATAGGAGTATGTGGTTGACTAAAAAACTAAAAAAAGGCATTGTAACTAAGAATTAGATGGCTTCTGATATTATGGCATTTTTTCAATGCATTGTGGCATGATGGTCTCCAACGCTCTATGAGGCTGTGCCATGAAACTATGGACACTTGATTCCATGAAATTCCATGTTGTCACTGTCAGGAAAATCCCTAAACTCCAGAGGTTTATGTCCAAAAAGGAGACAGAGGAGTCCTTCAACTTTATTTGAATAAAGGGGAGAGAGTTCATTGGGGCACACACCCACAGGGTTTTCTCTCTTGATGTTTCAGAGGGCGCAGCCTCCATTTATCCTAAACTCCTGGCCTCACGTTGCCCTTTTCCTTTCCCCATTGGCTGAGGTACTAGGAAGGTACAGCCTTTCCAAATCGCCTGCCCCATATCCCCCCTTGAACCTGGCATTTCCCCCCTAACTTCAGAAGTTTGGCCTTGTGCAAGCCCCTGTCTGTTTCAGGAGCCAAGCTGTCTGGGCCTGGTAACAAACCTGCTGCCCAAAGTCAGTAGAAACGTTATGACCCATTTCAAAGACCTTAACACCCATCCCTTCACCCATCAAATGATTTGTAAAGACATTAGCACACATCTTTCCTCTCACATTGATGTTTCCTGTGATGGTGACAGTCTATTAAATCCAGCCTTTGGCCTGACCTCTCTGCTGTTGTAGTTCCATGGACAGAGGTTGTTGTCTCTTCCCCCTTCCATGGCCAGGCTGTGTTCAGCCATCTCCAGGACAGCAGGGCCCCACCCAACGTCACTGTGCCCTGGAAAGACAAAAACCATCACTCCAAATGTCTCCCTCTCCTCCTTCTTCCCAGGCATTTGGCCCTGCCAGTGGGGTTTGCTGCTGGGTGACACAGGAAAAAGGAGACCATATTGACACTGACGGGCATATAGAACCAAACATCCATTGTGACACTAAAGAACCTCACAGAACCAAGAGTCCATGGCGACACAACAGGGCCTTGTGGAACCAAGGGAGTCCAAAGGCCTAAAACTATTCTTGAGTGGTTCTGCCTTGGGAACAGAAACTTCCTTGGTGGCAGCTTGGGCTTGGCACATGCTAAGGAAGGTGTCTGTTTGTAATGGGGAAACTCAGGAGTTTTAGATTGCTTCAGAAAAAGAAAAGGAAGAAAACCCATGTTTGCCTGAGTGCAGTCAGTTCTCCAACCAAAGCAGGTCCCAGGTTAGTGAGGACAGACAGGATGGGGTTGGGGAATGTGAAGCAAGGTTGTCCACACTGGGTCAGACCTCAAGGCAGAGCTTCTCTGAGCAGGCCAGACCTCCTGAGGAGAGACCCTGGATCAATATCAATCACAGAACTCTGCAATCAACTCTGCTCTAAAGAGAAATAGTAATAAAAGACATGCTTTAAAATAGAAACACTTATTTCTAAGAAGCTCTTTGAAATATTTCTCCATAACAGTAGAAAAAACTTCCTAATGAACTGCACCAGACCAGAGGGAAATCAAGGCAGAGCCATGGTTTTGTCAGGATTTGCTTGATCCCAATGAGCCCCATGGTGCATTTGGTGTTGAGTCCTTGAACCTCAGGGCCTGAGAGGAGTCCAAGTCAGAAGAAAAACCCAAAATGAGATCCATCCCCAACACAGGCTCCTCATGGACTCCTTGGAGGAGAGAATTGGAGGCCATGATTGAGCAAGAACATCTCAGAGTCAGAGAGGAAACGGAAAAAGCAAAGTACCTTAAAAAACTGAAGTACCTTGAAGCAGATGAGCCTCACTGAGTGTTGTTACTGAGAAAGGCTCTCAAGAGACTAATTAAAGCAGATAATTGGAGGCCATGATTGCACAAAGCTCTCAGACACTCCAACACAAAAGCAAAACCCCAAAGTCCTTGGAAAAACCTGCAGTCCCTGGGAGCATGAAGGAGCCCCCAGGGCCATTCCTGACCAAGGCTCCCCAGGGACTGGTCCCAGCAGATCCCTGAGGCCACTGGGATGTGGGGGGATGCTGAGGGCAGGACAAGGGGTGACAGTGCCCAGCCTTGCTGGGGCTGTGCCAGGAGGCCCCAGTGGCTCAGGACAAGGTGTCTCCTCCCAGCCCTTGGTGGCACAGACCCTGCTGTGCCCCAGGGCACCAAGACTTGGCTTCTCTTTGTTCCCACCTGTCATCTCTGCCCTCAGTTCTCTGCTCTGATTGAGGCTTGGGGACACTTTCTCACTTGTGTTTCTCAGTGGGACCCATTAAAACTTCAAGAAACTTTGGAGTTTGATTCTCACTTGGAGTTGTTGAGAGGTTTCCTAACAAACCATGGCTCTGCCTTGATTTCCCTCTCGTCTAGTGCAGTTCATCAGGAACTTTTTCAACTCTACTTATGGAGAAATATGTCAAAGAGCTTCTAAGCAGTACGCATTCCTATTTTAAAGACTATTTTTTACTGCTGATCTCTTTGAAGAGAGGTTATTGCAGCATTCTGTGGTTGATATTGATCCAGGGTCTCTCCTCAGGAGGTTTGGCCTGCTCAGAGAATCTGTGCCTTGAGGTCTGACCCTGTGTGAGCAGCCTTGCTCCACATTGCCCAACCTCATCCTGTCTGTCCTCACTCACTGGGACCTGATTAGGTTGGAGAACTGGCTGCAGTGAGAAGAAGAGATGTTTCTCCTTTATTTTTATTTTTATTTTTGAAGCACTCTAAAACTCCTGAATTTCCCCATTACCAACAGACACACTCCTCAGGTGTGTGCCAGCCCAAGATGCCACCAGAAACACTGCAGAGCTGCTCTGGGCCAGTTTTGAGGGTGGATCATCATCCCAACCTGCACTGGGCCAATGCCAGGGGCTGTGGCCATGGACACTGCACTGACCCCACTGCTGGGTTTGGGTCACGGCAACCGTGAGAAGTTCAAGTTTCCTTGGAAACACTGGGGAGGACTGGGACATACTGGGAACCCTGGGAACCCTGTGGAAGACACTGGGACATAGTGGGAGTGATACTGGAGTGGACTGGGCCATACTGGGAAACAGTGGGAACTCTATGGGAGACACTGGGATATACTGGGTGTGATACTGGGGAGGACTGGGACAACCTGGAAACACGGGGAATGCTGGTGGGGGAATCTGGGTGGACTGGGATGGACTGTGGGGGTGCACAGAGACACATTGGGACATACTGGGACATACTGGGAGTGATACTGAACAATACTGGGGCAAACTGGGGATACTGTGAGTGAAACTGGGGGATACTGGGACAAACTGGGAACACTGTGGGGAAGACTGGGAGACAATGGGGTGTACTATGGATGACACTGGAAGAAACTGGAAGGGAATAGGAATGAACTCAGGTTTATTGGGAGGGACTGGGGTGTACTCGGAGGGCCTGTAGGGGCACTGGGGTTGCACTGGGCTCTATTGGGGATGAACTGGTCTTTACTGGGAGGGACTGGAGGGGCACTGGAAATGTATTGGGCTGTACTGGGGAATAACTGGGCTGGCCTGGGAGGGACTGGAGGGGTTGAATGGGCTGCTCCTGCCTCTGCCCATCACTGCCCGCAGCCAATCAGCGCCAGGGATTGGGGACTCAGGGGTGGTGCCTGGGGTCGGTGCCATCTTTTCTTTTTGCCTACAACTCCCATCATGCCCCACAGCCCGATTTAGCCCCATTGGAGCTGGGACTACAACACCCATCATGCCCCGTGCCCCACAGAACCCCTGGTATCCGCCTTCCACATGTCCCATAAGTGTCCCCCAGACCCTCCAGGATTCATAAGTGCCCCCTCAGAGCCCATTTGGGACCACCTCAAAAGCATCCACAAATCCTCTGAATACTCCAAACCTCATGGATGCCCATTACAGCCACTTCTGGGAATTCATCTCCTCTCATCCTTGGCAGCTTCAGAGTCCCTCATAACACATTTCCGCTCCTAAAACTCCTGCCATGCCCCGCGCCCTAAAGAGCCCAGTTAGAGCTCCCCAAGCTCCCCCAAGTGCTCCTGAACCATATACGTTCCCCCCTGAGGACCTCTAGTCACAGCTCTGATGCAAAAGTGCCCCCCAGGTGCTTTCCCGGACCCCAAAACACCCGATTCGAGCCACTTCCGGGACTACAGCTCCCATCATGCTCCACTGTTCCTGTAGAGCGCCATTCCAGCCTTGACTTCATGTCCCGTCATGCACTGCGCCACACCGAGAGACATTGCAGCTGTGCCGAGAACTCCTGTGATGCTCTGTGGTTCCATTAAACCGTATTATTCCTGCACCTACAACTCCCATCATTTCCCGTGCCCCAGAGAGCCCCGTCAGAGCCCCCAAGTGCCTGCCTGGACCCCAAAGGGCCCCAGATTCCCCTTCCTGACCTCCAGGTGCTCCCCTGGAATTCCAGCTGCCACTTTGATGCCCAGATTTTCTCTCAGGATCCCTAAGTACTACTTCAGTACCCTCTCAATGCCCCTAAGTGTCCTTCTGACCCTCAACTTCCTTCCAAATTCCATCCCCAGACCCAAAACTGCCCCAAATGTGCCCCAGAAATGTCTCCATGTACCCCAAAGTGGCCCTTTTACCATGTGTGAAAAAATGATTAAAAAGAATACAAAAGGACTAATAAAAAGACTAATTAGCATGAAAAGGAAGAAATCAATAGCCAATAGTGGTCAATTAATTAATGAAGCAATGACCAATAATTTTTTTGGTTGCTAAAAATGTATAGAGTTTTTAATATGAATATTTTAAAAAAAGGTAATAAAAATAATAATTTTATAAATATTAAAAATACATATATACTTTTTTTTTTTTAAAAATCTATTTTAATTATAAAGAAAATCCAGTAATTTTCTTTAATGTTTTAGGATGTCACTCGTGCAGTGGACAACAGAAGCAACAGGAGCCTTCAATCAACTAAAGAAGGTTCTTATGTCAGCTCCAGCCCTGGGACTTCCAGATCAGGAGTATGGGAAAACCAGTGATCCACGACTGCCTGGAGACCATTGAAGCCACCTACTCCAGTCGCCCGGATCTGAAGGACACCCCTCTTGAGGATGCTGAGAGCTGGTTCACTGATGGGAGCAGCTATGTCATCAGTGGAAAAAGACATGCTGGGTATGCAGTTACCACCAGCAGAGAGGTAATAGAGTCTGGACCATTGCAAACAAATACCTCTGCACAAAAAGCTGAAATAATCGTCTTAACCCGGCCCTTAGAGGTGGCCAAAGAAAAAAAAATCGACATTTATACAGACTCAAGGTATGCATTTGGAGTGGTTCATGCACACCGAGCTGTTTGGAAAGAAAGAGGACTGCTGAACTCACAAGGGAAAAATATTAAACATGCACAAGAAATACTGAAACTATTAGATGCAGTTCAGTTACCTGAAAAGGTAGCTATTATGCACATCAAAGCATACCAAAAAGTGAGCTCAGAATTGGAAGAAGGAAATATGCTGGCGGACAGAGAGGCAAAAGACACAGCCAAAGGTGAGGCACCCAATGAAATAGTCGAGGCAGCATTAATTCCAGATGGAAAGATCTCTATTGAAGGTAAGCCAGTATATAACAAAAAGGATAAAACACTTATTAAGGAAGAAGAAGCAATTTATAACCAGAAAGGGTGGGCTGTAACCAAAGAAGGAAAAGTTGCAGTATCCTCTTACTTGTAGTGGTCACTAGTGCTAAAAGAACATGAGAAAAGATTGGGGAATGGACGCCCTATACAATTATTTAAAGGATAGAATTCTGGCTAGAAAATTACAAGGCACAGTGACACAAGTAACTTGTCAGTGTGGTCTTTGCCTCTGAACTAATCCTAAAAACTTTCCAAAGCCTGCAGTTGGATAAACTGGGAAAGGTTGTGGACCTGGGCAGCAATGGCAAATTGATTAAACGGAATTGTCCAGGAAAGGGGGGTATCATTACCTATTAGTGTTAACACATACCTTTTCAGGATGGCCAGAAGCCTTCCCTACCTGGACAGCTAAGGCACGAGAGGTGACCAAGGCATTGTTACAAGAAATAATACCACGTTTTGGAGTCCCAGAGAGAAATTGGAAAATATGTGGCTGGGGCCCAAAGCAGAGAATTAGATGGGCCAGTACATGATGTACAACCTGGGGATTATGTATATGTTAAGCCTTTTGCAGAGAAGACTTTGGAACCACGGTGGGAAGGAGCATTCCATGTACTCCTCACCACCTTCACGGCAGTCAAGATCAAAGAACAGAAGGCTTGGATCAATCACTCCCGAGTGAAGAAGGCTCCTGAAGAAATTTGGAAAATTGCACCAGGCAATGGAGACCTGAAGCGGAAATTCACCAGCAAGTAATGAACTTAGAGCTATCATGGACATAATGCGAACAGTTGTGACCCTTGTGGTCATTGCCGTGACTACAATAAGAGTCAAAGCAACACCACACCAGTACAATGTAACCGGGATTTATCAATGCCAAGGGAAAGCTTACGATCCCTACTCTCGTAGGGCTTTAAGCAAAATCTTAAGAGTCACGAATGCAAGTATGTGGGAAGGGAGAAATGTTTGGGGATGTGAATATGCATTCGTACAGGATGGGTTCCATGAGGCTCACCATCCACCCATGGAACTCATCCAAGTTGGTCCTGGATGCTGTGACAAACGCTTGACCACGTGTCCTGAATTTAGACTTAAAATTGAAGGACGTGCAGCAAAAGGGTTTGATCTTGATTTTAACATTACTCAATATTGCATCGAGTTTCACAAAATCAAAGGCAAATCAACCCCACCAGTGTCAGAGAGGGCTATAATGATCCAGACTCCAGTTATTTCAGATAAAAATGAACAACCTATAATTCCCACAATTACTAAATCTGGACCATATGCTATGAAGAAAACAGGAATTCAGAGACTGCTAACTAACCCAGAATGGTCTCTGAAGCAAGTAGAAATGGGAATGCAGGTAAATGCTTCTGCCATTCAGCCAGAATGTGCCCCATTTCTCAAATCTCCTTTTATGGAATGCACTACTTGGCTTCAAAACCGTATGCCCGCTAGTTTTAAGAAAAAGAGAGACCTCACTGGGATATTAGGAACAGGATTTGGAGTTTTAAAAACAATGGATTAGGAGGTGTTAATGAACAAATTGACTATGATGGGAAGTGATTTAGTTAAATTACAGCAGCCTTTGCAATCTTCTTTATTAGCACTAGGGAACAATCATTGGAAACTGACCAAAATATTACCAAAATGGGAAAATATAGAAGAGCAAGATCATGAGGTAATAATTAAAGCCCTAGCCACAGCTGGTGCAAATATTTTTCTGGCTCTTGGATGTACCCAAGCACAAATGTGGATGCAGTCAGTGGCTGCCGCAGTCATCAGGGAAGGTGAAGAAGGGATATTCCCTGCTGAAATTTGTGAAATTGTTTGGGACAATGCCTCTGAAAAAAAAAGAGAGCTTCAACCTTGGTGGGTTTTGGTTCATTTTACGTATGACCCTGATACAAATACAGTGACAACTTTTGTTTTAACAATACATAGTGCATCTGTGAGCTTAATACATCCAATAGTTGCTCTAGGACTTAATCATGAAGGGACTGTATTGTATCCTTCTGAACATAGAATGTGGGCACGAGAAGTTGAAGGGAAATGGCAGACCATTAACCTAGAGCCCTGTTCTATGAGAAAACAATTGGGATATATATATGAAGGAACTTTAGAAGATGACAAAGATACCTGTGTGGACACGGACCAAAGCATTTGCCACTTTGAAATGCATCTAACTGCCTCTAGGAAATTAAAAATCTATAAAGCAGACTGAACCATGGAATTAAGAAAAATTTTAAAGAGATTCAAGATGCAGGAAAAAGGACTTTGATTATTACACATGAAGAGAACCTTAAAGGGGGTTTGAATGAGTTGAAGAACATCTCTCTCATTGGTGGTTTGCCTTTGGGTGTCACCAACCGTAACTGGCTTTTTTAAGCTTATTACTCAATTCGCTGTTGCTGCTTTTTAGTTGGTATAGTTTAATTTGTCTAGTGCTGTACTTCTTTGGAATTGGAAAGCTGACAAGTGGCGAAGCAATCCCATCAAAGGCTATAGCTTAGATATTAAGAGTAAATTCTCTTGGATAGATGAAAAAACCCCATTTGAAGTAAAAGAATTTACTCATTTTAGAGAAGAGAAATAAACTAATCTTAGAAAATAGAATTTTAGTTACTTTGTTAAATAATTGAAGTTATGTTGTAGTGGAGTAGTTATCTGAAACTAAATAATTGATTGTCTGCATCATGTTCTCAAGCTAGCATACAATGGAAAAACAGACTAGTGAGCAGACCTGAACAATGTAGACAATGCAACAGAAACCCATTCTTTGAGAAATTGGACTACCCAGAATCATTGTATTGTCATTGATAGAAAAGGTCAAGAGTTTAGGAGTGAGAAGACTGCTACTTCCTCTTAAGACCCCTCCCCATGAAAATGACCCCAGACTTAATTTAAGAAGTCAATCACGCATGCTTAATGGCTATTCAAGCTAATTACCATGGGGAGTAGGAGATGGGAGTGGCTGTTATTTTGAATATGTATTTGTTTGAATCCTTTGCTAATAAATAGACTTTGTAATCACCTGTGATTTTGCAGTGCTTATCAGAGGATTACCGCACGCTGCTGCCCAGAGCTGAATAAACACTTTCTAACTTGAAATTGTTAGAGAGTCTTTTGTCCGTCACAGTTGAGTATCGGTATTAGACCAGTACTAATATTTTGGTAAATCTGAACCGTGGAGCATGATGGGTGCTGAAGTCCCGGAAGTGCATCTTGCGGAGAGTTTGGGGTCCAGGAGGGCATTTCGGGGACACTTTTGCCTCTGAACGGTGATTTGAGGTTCTCAAGGGGCAACATATATGGTTCAGGAGAGCTTGAAGGGATCTTGGGGAGCTCTAACCGGGCTCTTTAAAGCACGGGGCACAGCAGGAATTGTAGGCGACTGACTGGGATATGAGGTGCTCTGAACTCGCGGGGCATGGCAGGAATTTTAGAATATTAAAATATTCTGTGAAGAGGAGCAACAACAAAACTTCTGCCGGAGTTAGAATGAGTTCGGCCTATTCAGGTAGCAGATGTGGGATAAATAATCATAATTTTTAAAGGAACAGGATTTAAACAAGTGGAGTGGATGGGTGCTAAATCCGGAAATGAAACTTGTGAAAGTTTTTTCCAGGAGGGCATTTCGGGGAATTTTTCTGAACGGGGATTTGAGGTTTTCCCCAAAGGCAAAAATATGGTTGGAGAGCTT
>JAREIS010001723.1:0-48882 GCA_030060385.1 Muscicapa striata striata
CCTGTCCCAGAGACTAGAGATGCTGCCCAGAGCCTGGTGTTGCCCACAGCCCGCTGCAGAAATGAACCAGCCAGAGTGGGTGGGGTTCTAGTGAAGGAGATATGGGACATGGGCCAGGTGTTGAAGGAGCAGGGCCAGGTGTTGAAGGAGCACCTTTCCCAGCTAGTGAGAAACCCTCCCCTGCCTAAACAGGGAGAGTCTGGGTGCTGCAGTGGAACCCGTAGATGTTACATCTGTCAGGTTCCAGCTGGATCAAGAGGCAGCCACAGCCAGCAGCAGTTGCCCCTGTGGAAACTAGGAAATCTAAGATTAAAACAATGCACCTAGATAGTGGGGATCCAGCCAGGAGGTCCTCACAACCAGCAAGGAGCCAGAGGTTGATATTGTCAATGAGTCTCTCTCATATGACACTCTCTGTAACCTGCGAAAAGACATTGTCTGTGGGGCCATGAGCCTTTACAAACCTGGTTACTTCGTGTCTGGGACCTTATGGGGAGGTGTACACTGGATGGCACTGAGGCCAGGAATTTGGGATCCTTGTCCCAGGACTCAGGTGTGGACCAGACATTCGTAAGGAGCAAGGCCTCCTTTCCCCCTGGAACGGCTTCTAATGAGTGTGAGAGAAGTTTGTCCACAAAGAGGAATGCGGAGCCACCATAGAATGTGCTGGAAGACCATTGAGGAAGGATCAGCAGCTGAGGGAAAGTGGCAGTAAGAGTACTCTTGGGATGGATGGACAGCATGACAATGACCTGCAAGGTCAGGTGCACAGGGCAGATGTTGTGGATCTGCAACCCTGGGGCCATCTGAGTATACCACCTACATTGCACTGATTAGGCTGATGACCACCGAGAGACAGTGGGTTCTGTTGCCAGCAAGCTCAGAAATTTTGAAGTATGATTAATGGCCCAATGCAGGCCAAGGTTTCTGCTGTGGCCAGGGACCTCCAACAGGTCCAAGAGGAGATGAAGGGGATGAGAGGGTTGAAAGGTGAGATGAGGAGATTATAAGGGAGGAGATAAGGAAGATCAGCTGGCACCAGTACGAGTGCAGGCCCCAAATCTCTGCCCATGCCCAGCTAGGGATATTCCCCTCACGAACTGACCACCATGGTTTCTTCTGCGAGACCATGGGAAGACATGGAAAATGGGATGGGAAGCCCACTTCTGTCCTGGCAGCAGGTGCGTCAGCTCAGGAGAAATGCCAGCTGAGGAACCGCGCTAAAATGAAGGTAGTTCGACCTCCACAACCAGTGGAGTACTACAGAAGGGAGGATGATCTGTCAGATCCCCTGGAAGGGACCTCCACTATGTATGCCCAGGAAGGAAATAATAACCAGGGCTAGGGGCCCTGCCTCTAGCCAGGGAGAGGCATGGGATGACAGGATCTACTGGGTAGTGTGGGTGCGATGGCCTGGCACATCAAAGCCACAGAAACATAGAGTGTTAGTTGATACTGGTCCAGAATGCACCCTGATACCATCAGAACATGGGGAAGGTACCTGTTTCCATTGTTGGGGTGACAGGGGGATCACAGAATTTACTTTGCTGGAAGCTGAGATTAGCCTGACAGGGAAGGGTGGCAGAAACATCCAATTGTAACTGGCCCAGGGGCACAGCACATTCTAAGGCATAGACTTCCTCAGAAATGGTTACTACAAAGATCAAAGGGATTCAGGTGGGCTTTTGGAATAGCTGCCGTAGCAGCAGAGAGTATTAAGCAGTTGAACACCTTGCCTGGACTGTCAGAAAATCCATCTGCAGTGGGACTCCTGAAAGTGACAGAGCAACAGGTACCAATTGCCACCATGACAGTGCACCGCCGGCAGTACCGAACAAATCGAGATGCTGTGATCCCCATCCACAAGATGATCCGTGAGCTGGAGAGCCAAGGGGTGGTGAGCAAAACCACTCTCCTTCAACAGCCCCATCTGGCCAATGCAAGTCTGAGGGAATGGATTGACTGTGGACTATCGTGCCTTGGATGAAGTGGCTCCACCACTGAGCGCAGCCGTGCCGGACATGCTGGAACTGCAGTACGAGCTGGAGTCCAAGGCAGTGAAGTGGTATGCCACCATTGACATTGCCAATGCATTTTTTTCTCCCTCCTTTGGCAGCAGAGTGCAGGCCTCAGTTTGCTTTCACCTGGAGGGGTGTGCAGTACCTGGAACCGACTGCCCCAGGGGTGGAAACACAGCCCTACCATCTGCCATGGGCTGATCCAGGCTGCACTGGAAAGGGTGAGGCCCCAGAACATTTGCAATACATTGATGACATCATTGTGTGGGGGAACACGGCAACGGAGGTATTCGAGAAGGGGAGAAAATCATCCAGATTTTGCTGGAAGCTGGCTTCGCTATCAAGAAAAGCAAAGTCAAAGGACCTGCCCGAGAGATCCAGTTCTTGGGAGAGGAAGTGGCAAGACGGACGGCGCCAGGTCCCCACTGAGGTCATCAATAAGATCACTGCAATGTCAGCACCAACAAGCAAGAAGGAAACACAAGCTTTCCTAGGTGCCATAGGCTTTTGGAGAATGCACATCCCTGAGTACAGCCAGATTGTGAGCCCTCTCTACCTGGTCACCCGCAAGAAGAACGATTTCCACTGGGGCCCTGAACAGCAGCAAGCCTTCGCCCAGATCAAACAGGGGATTGCTCATGCTGTAGCCCTTGGCCCAGTCAGGACAGGACCAGAGGTAAAGAATGTTCTCTACTCTGCAGTCAGGAACCATGGTCCGTCCTGGAGCCTTTGGCAGAAGGTGCCTGGTGAGACTTGAGGCTGACCCCTGGGATTCTGGAGCAGAGGTTACAGAGGTTCTGAAGCCAATTACACTCCCACAGAGAAGGAAATCTTGGCTGCCTATGAAGGAGTTCAAGCTGCCTCAGAGGTTATTGGCACAGATGCACAACTTCTCCTGGCACCCCGACTGCCAGTGCTGGGGTGGATGTTTAAAGGAAAGGTTCCTTCTACCCACCATGCCACCGACGCCGCAAGTGGATTGCCCTCATCACACAGCACACGCGTATTGGCAGCCTGAATCACCCTGGGATTTTGGAGATAACTGCAAACTGGCCAGAAGGTGAAGATTTTGGTCTTGCTGACGAAGAGGAGCAGAAGCAAGTGCCCCGGGCTGAAGAAGCTCCACCTTACAACCAACTGCCAGGAGATGAAACATGCTATGCCCTTTTCACCGACGGTTCCTGTCGCATCGTGGGAATGAATCGGAAGTGGAAAGCAGCCGTATGGAGCCCCACACGACAGGTTGCCCAAGCTACCAAAGGAGAAGGTGGATCAAGTCAACTTGCTGAACTCAAAGCCGTTCAGCTGGCCTTGGACATTGCTGAGAGAGAGAAATGACCAAAGCTCTACCTTTACACTGATTCATGGATGGTAGCCAATGCTCTGTGGGGCTGGCTGGAAAGGTGGAAAAAGGCTGACTGGCAACGTAGAGGAAAACCAATCTGGGCTGCTGATGAGTGGAAAGACATTGCCACTCGGATAAAAAAGCTACCCGTGAAAGTCCGCCATGTGGATGCCCTTCTTCCCAAGAGTCGGGCTAATTAAGAACACCAGCACAACGAGCGGGTAGATCAGACTGCACAGATAGAGGTGTCAAAGATAGACTAGGATTGGGAGCACAAGGGAGAATTGATCCTGGCTCAATGGGCCCATGATGCCTCAGATCATCAGGGCAGAGACGCCACCTCTAAGTGGGCACGAGACCGAGGGGTGGATCTAACCATGGACAGCATTTCTCAGGTTATCCATGACTGTGAGACGTGTGCTGCCATTAAGCAAGCCAAGCGGGTGAAACCCCTTTGGTATGGTGGGCGATATTCCAAATATAAGTACAGGGAGGCCTGGCAGATTGACTACATCACACTGCCTCAGACCCGCCAAGGCAAGCGCTATGTGCTGACCATGGTGGAAGCCACCACCGGGTGGTTGGAGACATACCCTGTGCCCCACGCTACTGCTAGGAACACCATCCTGTGCCTGGAAAAACAAGTCCTTTGGAGACATGGTACCCCTGAGAGAATTGAGTCAGACAATGGGACTCATTTCAAAAATAGCCTTGTTAGCACCTGGGCTAAAGAACATGGCATTGAGCGGGTGTACCATATTCCCTACCATGCACCAGCGGCTGGGAAAGTCGAACGGTGCAATGGCCTGCTTAAAACCACCTTAAAAGCACTTGGTGGGGGGACTTTTAAGAACTGGGAGATTAATTTACCAAAGGCCACATGCTTAGTGAATACCCGAGGTTCCACTAACCGAGCAGGCTCTACCCAATCTGAGCCCTTGGGAACACCAGATGGAGATAAGGTCCCAGTGGTACACCTGAGAGGCATGTTAGGAAAAACTGTTTGGGTGAACTCTGCCTCCAGCAAAGACAATCCTGTTCGTGGGGTGGTTTTCACTCAAGGACCAGGTTGCACTTGGTGGGTGATGCAAAAGGATGGAGAGACCCGATGCACACCACAAGGACACCTTGTTCTAGGGTGAACTCTCTATGAAACTGTGCTTGTAACTGCCTGTATGTATATGATTTAAAGGTTTGAATTTGCTGTAGTATGTTGGCATGGAAAAATTTGGAGTGGATAATGTTGGGGGTTGAGTTTTTTCTATTCCTCTGTCAATTTAAAGAATTTTCCCATTCTCATGCTAATGGAGCTTGCTGGGTTACACCCAGGATCTTTGACGACTCTAGACAAAAGGGGAGGTGGGAGCAGGCTTCTGGAGGGGCACTCGTTTTTCCAGTGGGTTCCGTGCAGGAGGGTCTCCCCATTTTCAGCGCACGTGGCCAGGAGGCAGGAGAGCCGGATGCCTGTGGTCAACTTCCCTGAATCTGTCCTGCTTAGCCTCCTACCTCTGGGGATACAACTGGTCACCTGGACACAATTGTGAGCGAGGAGCCTGCTCCCACCTGAGCCCAGCCCAGCTGTGGCTGTTTCCCCACGCCCCTCCCTCGCTCCTGCCTGCGCTCGCAGCTGTGCCGGCCCTGCCACGTGTTACATCACTGGGAATAGACACAGACCGAGTGTGTCCGTGGCTAAAGAAAATACTAGAACTGAGTTATTTCTTCTGTTTTTGTCAGTAATTTTAATAACTGCTGTTGTTGTCTGCTTGTGTGGTTAGATATATATTGGTAAAAGAGCTGTTACTTCTACCCCTTATCTCTGCCTTGAGTCCTTGATGTCAAACAATTATTATACTTGGAGGGGGGTGAAACTAAATTCTCTATTTCAAAAAGGAGCTTCTGCCCTTTATTGGCAGACACCTATCCAAGAAAGAAGGACACCCTGAATTTTGGGGTCCCCCCCGACAGCACTCCCTCCACTGCTGAGGGTCATCTGTGCCCATGTCGACTGGGTGGATGAAACAGTGGCCATCATCTTCTCCCAGCCCGTCAAGGTGAGTCAGGACACTTGGGTGCTGCAAACATCACCTGGATATCCCCAAAAATCATCTGGGTACAACTGGGAACTTTGAAAAATCACCAGGATCCCCCCAAAAATCACCTGGATAGACCTTGGCACCCCCAAAAATATCCTGGATTACCCCATAAATCACCTGGGTACACCTGGCTACTCCCTGGGTAACTGGATCATCCAAAACCCCTGGGGACCCCCAAAACTGGTGTAAAAAAAATCCTCCTTGATTTGACTGGGTAGACCTGGTTTCCCTAAATCCCCATTGATTTCAATGGGGTAGACATTGGTTCAATCAATCCCCATTGACTTCAGTAGGTAGACCTGAGGTCCCAAAATTTTGGTCCTAACAATGCCAATTTTGAGCTTGTAATTCCCACATTTTGGGCTAAAAATGGAGATTTTTTGGCTTACCTGGAGGCACAGCTCCAACATAGGCCACAGATGTGGGATCAGGGATTTGGGATTGGATTCTAGGAATTCATTCAGGACATCCAGAGCATCATCACTGTGATCCTGGAGTGGAAATTCCCAGAATTCAGCCCAAGATTTCCCCAAATTTACCCATTTAAGCACCAAATTTCTGCAAAATCTCCATTGACTTTAAAGGATAGACCTGGTGTCTGTAGATCCCAGTTGACCTAGATGGGGTAAAACGTGTGTCCCTAAATCTCTATTTAATTTAGTGGGGTAGACCTGGTGTCCCCAAATCCCCATTAATTTCAATAGGGTAAATGTGATGTCCTTAAATCCCTATTGAATTTAATGAGTAGACCTGTTTTCCCTAAAACTGCTTTGATTTCAAGGGGTAAACCTGATGTCCAAAAAATCCCTATTAGGAGATTAATACTACAAGAGATGAGGCAACTGGGAGACATTGTAAAAGACTGTTTATTGCTTTATTGCATCAGTCTCACAGAAGGGTAGGACATTAAAGGTGTTAGATCCAACTCTATAATATCAGAAGCTGCCTAATTGTTAGGTAAAATGCCTTTTGTTAGTTTTTTAGCCAATCAAATACTTCTATGAAGTTTGCTAGCATCTTCTTAGACCAATCATTATTGCTTTGCTTTTCATGGTTTAGACGGAATGTGTAATTTTTCAGTCAACCATATAACACTTCACAAACCTACATTGATACATCTTAAGCTTCTAACTAACTTTATAGCGGGTTCTATTGCTAAACTTTAAGATCTTTTACTACCTTACGTAACATACTGCTTTGCTTAAATAATACATATTTCTGTTTGCTTAAAACATATTTCTACTTACACTACAATTGTATATTCTTGCTTTATTTCTATTTTACTTTTAATGCTCTAGTTTTTCATGCTGTCTCCAAGGTCTTAAGTCAAACCTTGTATCCATCTCTGTCTCCGAGTCTGTATGCACAAGACCCTGAGAGCTCTCTCTCTGTGCTTGCATTTCCCACATCACCTGTAATCTCTGCCTCCAATTTCCTGCTCTAACTGGAACCTGGGGACACTTTCTCAGTCGTGTCCCACAGTGGGACCCACTCAACGGTATCAGAATCTTTGGAGTTGGACAAAATTCTTGAAAGGTTTTCTAGCAAACCACAGTTCTGCCTTATTTCCCTCTGGTTTAGTGTAGTTGATCAGGAAGATTTTCAACTCCACTTATGGAGAAATATGTCAAAGAGCTTCTTAGCAATATCCATTTTAAAGGGTGTATTGATTCCTAATTTACTACTGCTGTCTTTAGAGCAGAGGTGATTGCAGCATTCTGTGGTTGATAATTCTGAGAAATGGATTTGTAAAGGATACACAAAGCCTGACTGAAAGCTCACACAGTCTTGTACATCTGTATGCAAACTCTGAGACGAGGTGTGCTGACTTAGAAAGGCCATGGAATAGAGAAGACATTGGAGAGAGAGAGATTGAACTAGAAACAAGTTTCAAATGATGACCTTAGGGAACTGAGAAGGAAAACTTCCCAGGAACACAAAGTCATACTCAAACTCCAAAGTTTCTTGAAATTTAAATGGTTTCCACTGAGGAACACAGCTGCAAAAGTTTCCCCAGGTTCCAGTTAGAGCAGAACACTGGTGGCAGTGATGACAAGGGGAAAGGTGTCTCTGATGATGAGCAAACCTGGATGTGTTTCAGGAATTCGAAGGGCCAAGGCTGAGCCCCAGCCCTTGGCAAGGCACATCCTGTCCCTCCCTCATTGCTCAGGGCTCTTCCGGGCCACTGGGCTCTGGGGATGTGCAATGCCAAGGGCAGGAACATGGGGCAGCCCCTGCCAGGCTGCTGAGCAGGGACAAGGAGGCAATGAGGCCCCAGCACAGCAAGGCTCACTTGTCCGCTGCTGGCCAAGGGCCCAGGGCCAGCAGCCATGGCCCAAGTGCTGCAGCAGTTGGCTCTGGCAGGGCCTTTCAGCTGCTGCCCATGCCTGTGCCCTCTGCAGCCCAGGCTGTCCTACGGTGTCCATGCCCTGAGCCTCTGTCCCTGCAGGCTGTCATCATCCCCCTGCTGCCCCACCTCCCTGGATCCTTCCTTTGCTGACAGCTCTGTGTCCTGCCTGCCTCTGCCTGGGCACACAAAGTCTTGGAAGTGTTCCAGACTCCTCCTGGGGGACGTGTTGCACCTGCCCTGGGAGAGAAATTCCGTTATCCTTGGGTGCACTCTGGCCCTCTCCAGCTGCTCATGGCAATAATTCTTTCTTTCTCCTCCTGTTCACTGCTATGTCAAAAGAATCCACAAGTTCTTAAACTGCCTTTTAATCCATCCCAGGATTTTCTCTGCTGTCCTCAGTCTCTACTCCACTGAGCACAGAGCTCATTTGTCCCTATACAGTGGTCATGGTTTTGCAGCCTCCAAACCGAACCTTGGGAGATCTCTCCAAAGTGTTGGCTAATAAAAACATTCTGCTCATAATCGAAGGAAATCACCAGAGAATAAGGCAGTTAGATCTCTCTGTCCTGGCTACTTTTCTCTGGGCCCAATGCTTGGAGAGATGCAATTTTCGAAGTAGAATCCCAATTTTGGCCATTGACACTTAGGCGAGAAGGGCAGTTCTTTTCCAGTGGATGGAAAACACTGAGCCACAGTGTTTGGTGGTAGAGGAGAGACAGCCCTCAGGAGGCCAAGGACAGCTAGAGATGCCTGTCTTAGCAGATTTTTGCTATGAGAAACCCTTGCATATATTGATTTCTTTTAGGGGGAGTACCAATTTCAGCATTGGGCACCTGAAAAAAGGGATGGTTCTGTTCCACAGGAAGGAAAGAACAGAGCCCCAGTGCTTTAGGGGCTGATGAGAGGCAGCCCTCAACATGCCAGGATCAGCTGGACCTTCCAGGCAGCCTCCAGGATGTCCAGCCAGCCTTTGTTCCATGAGGCCCGTCAGTGTCACAATGTCCTCCTTACTTCTGCAGTGTCACAATGGGCGTTGCGTCCAGGAGGCCCGGCAGGGTCACAATGGCCCTTTCTTCTGCAGGTCCCAAAATGTCACAATGGCCTCTTCATTTCAGGAGGCCCCAGTGTCACCATGGTCTCCCAGGAAAGAAGCCATGGAGCCCCAGTATTTTCACGGACAGATGAACTGCAGTCACCAGAGGCCAAGGCCAGCTAGATTTGTCTCTAATGACAGCTTTTGTGGAGAGCAATTTTTGATATCGGACTTCTGGAGGTGGAATTCCACTTCGGTCATGGGCATCTGGAAGAAGGATGGTTCTTTTCCACAGGATGAGGAGGGTGGGAACCCCAGTGTTTCAGGACAAGGGGCATTTCTGTGCCTGCAGGAGGAATGCAGAGGAAGCTGCTGCTGCAGGCACCAGCTGTGGACGGGCCCCTCTGTCCCTGCCCAGGGCTGCTGTGCTGGCCTGGGGAGAGAGAGGGGCTGGCACTGAGTGGGCAGAGGCAGCCTGTGCTGGGCATCTCCTGGAGCCAGGCCCAGCAGTTCTGCACTGTCACTGAGCTCCACCTCCCTGCCACGGGATCGCCCTCCTGGGGGTTGATGTGCAGGCTGACTTCCCCTCTCTGCCCTCAGCAGCTGCCAAGCCATTCAAGGGGGCCAGGGCTGCGGGTGAGTGTCCCTAGTGCTGGAGCACCCCAGAGTGGGCACTGCCATGGGGTTCAGCCAGGAATGAGCTGATGGGCTGGGCTGGGCTGGGCTGGCTGGCTGGGCTGGGTTGAGGGAGGTGGGCAGAGCTGGGCAGAAGCTGGGCTAGACTGGGAAGTGCCCAGGAGAAAAGCCTACTCCCATCAGCTGAGCTGTGTGACTCTGCAGGTCCTGGACCCGTTCCAGCAGGTGTGTGCTGCTGTGCCAGTCCCCTGGCAGGGATCTCAGACAGGCAGGTGCACTGAGGAGAGGTTGGTCTGTGACCTTAGTGGCATGGCCAGTCTGAAGGTGCCCCAGGGCTTTGAGTATCCCTCCAGGCTCTTCCATCAGCCACTTTCAGACCTAGGCACTCAAATTAGTTTCTTGGACTAATTTTCTGTGGCTATCTCCTTCCTCCTGCTGATTTCAGCACCTCTGTAGGGGGCAGCGTCAGCACTGCCCAGGCTCCCTCCTCACCCAGCCCTTGGCAGGCACCAGAGCAGGACTCTCTGTGAACCCTGGCATGGGATGTGGGTGGTGGGACTGGACAGTGAGGTCTGGAGTGGACACTGTGGTGGGGAACATTTGCCCACCCAAACACACCCTGTGCTGTGCTGTGTCTCATGAGGGGATGTGGGGCCTCTGCTGGCCAAGGGGGCTCTGCTGCCTCAGGGACAAATGACAGGCATGAGCCACAGCAGAGCAAACTTGGGAGGTGGAGGTGGAAGGAGGAGGAATTCAGAAATCCGCCCTGAGTGTGTGTTCACGATTTTAGGGAAGGTGAAGCTTAGCTGGAGCTGATGGAAGCTGCAGGCAACATCCAGAGCAAAGTCAATTCAGTCGCTGTGTTTTCAGTAAACTGCTTCAAAAGGAATATATCAACTTGCTGCTGCTAAATTAACCTAGGAGGGGCAAATATAGGATTATAGAATGGCTTGGGTTGGAACCTAAAGAATATCCAGCTCTGATCTCCTGCCATGGGCAGGACACCTTCCTCTGGAGCAGGTTGCTCCATCCAGCCTGGCCTTGAACACCTCCAGTGGTAGGGAGTCTGCAGCCTCTCTGGTAACCTGTGCCAGGGCCTCACCACCCTCACTGGGAGGATTTCTTCCCAATATTGCATCTAAACCTGCCTCCTTCACCTCATGGCCATCTCTGTCCTGTCACTCCAGGCCTTTGTCAAAGTCCTCTCATCTCCCTCAAAGCCCGTTTACATGCTGGAATGGGCTCTAATGTCTCCCTGAGCCTTCTCATGCCCAGGCTGAACAGCTCCATCTCTCTCAGCCTGGCTCCAGAGCCAGAGGTTCCAGCCCTGCAAATGTCCATTGTGACACTGCAGGGCTTTGTGGAACTCAGGTGTTCATTGTCATGTGCACCTGACCTTGTCAGGGTCATTGTCATGCTGTCCATCCATCCCAAAGAGTACCTCCAATAATGCCACTTCTCTCAGCTGCTGGATCCCTTCATCAATGGTCTTCCAGCGCATTCTATGGCGGTGCTCCTGCATTCTCTCTTTGTGGATAAACTTCTCTCTCACACTCATTAGAAGCCATTCCCAGAGGGAAAGGAGGCCTTGCTCCCTTACGAATGTCTGGTCCACACCCGAGTCCTGGGCCAAGGATCCCAAATTCCTGGCCTCAGTGCCATCCAGTTGTACACTTGTTCTTGTAAGGTCCCAGACCCGGAGTAACCAAGATGTAAAAGCCTCATGGCCTTGTTGTACAATGTCTTTTTGCAGGTTACCGAGACTATCATATGAGAGGGACTTGATGACAATCTCAGCCTCTGGCTCTCTTGCTGGTTGTGAGGACCCTCCTGGCTGATCCCCATTATCTAGGTGCCTTGTTTTAATCTTAGATTTCCTAGTTGCCACAGGGGCAACTGCTGCTGGCTGTGGCTGCCTCTTCGATCCAGCTGGAACCTGGACAGATGTAACATCTACGGGTTCCACTGCAGCACCATCAGACTCTCCCTGATGGCAGGGGGAGGGTTTCTCACTAGCTGAGGAAAAGTGCTCCTTCAACATCTGGTCGTGCTCCTTCAACACCTGACCCTGCTCCTGTAACACCTGGCCCATGTCCCATATCTCCTTCACTAGAACCCCCACCCACTCTGGCTGGTTCATTTCTGCAGTGGGCTGTGGGGCAACACCAGGCTCTGGGGCAGCATCTCTAGCCCCTGGGACAGGGGCAGGCTCTGGGGTAGCATCTCTAGTCCCTGGGACAGGGGCAGGCTCTGGGGCAGCATCCCTAGTCCCTGGGGTACAGGGAGACTCTGGGGCAGCATGTTTCAGGGTTGTTATCCAAGCCAGTATTCCCTTGTTTCTGAATGCGAATTAAAGCAGGCCCCTCAGCAACACCATCCACTGAATAATAACACTAGCAATTAAAGCAGATCTGAAATCCTTGAAAACTGGTGGGGTAGCCTCAAAAAACTGGGTGACGGGTTGGGAGAAAATTTCCCTTGCATTCATTGCCTCACAGTAAGTACCATTGTTGAAATAATCCCAGAAACACGCGGTTAGAGTACGATAGCTCTGGATCCATGTGGTCAATTTTCAGAAAAAATTAAGAAAACATGAATTCCTGACATAATCAATCCACCACACAAATCGGATCATAGCTACAATAAATTTGGTGAGGGGGCCCATATTCAAATAAGGGTTTTCAAAACGGAGAGAAATATCTGTGACCACATGGAGCCCAAACCAGAATAAACTAGACAACATTTTGCCGTTTAAGAGCTGTTACTCCTTTCTTAACTTGCCTTTTAATGCCCTCTGCCCCACGTTCGGGTCGCCAAAATCTGTCCTGGTTTCTAGGACAGGGTTCTGCCAATAAAAGGCAGAAGTTCCCTTTTGAAATAGAGAAATTAATTTCACCTCCTCTAAGTGTTATAATTGTTTCAAATCAAGGACTCAACGCAGAGATAAGGGGTAGAAGTAACAGCTCTTTACTGCTACATCTAACCGCACAGGTAGAAAACAACAGCAGGTATTAAAATTACCGACAAAAAAACAGAAGAAAACCCAGTTCCAGTCCTTTCTTTAGCCGCGGACACAGTCTGTGTTCGTTCTCAGGGATGTAACACGTGCTGCAGAGCAGGCGGGAGCGAGGGAGGCGGAGGGGAGCAGCCGCGGCCGGGCTGGCTCAGGTGGGAGCAGCTCCTCACTCACTGTTGTGTCCGGAGATCAGTTGTATTCCCAAAAAGTAGGAGGCTTTTGGTCTTTGGTGGTCAGCAGTGCCTCCGAGGTAGCAGGACAGCTGATTGCAGTAGGGTCTGGCTGTCTCCCTCTCTCCCACGTGCCATGCGGACCCAGGGGATCTCTCCTCTCCGCTCCGTCTTCGGAAACAGAAGTCCCCTCCAGAAGCCCACACACTTCTCTGGGTAGCCCCGCCTGGAAGCCCTCCCGCTCCTCCGAGCAGCTCCGGTCCCACCTACTCGCCTCCACAATGGGAAGAATTCTCCAAACTCACGCAGTAAAGGAACAAAACCCCAACCCCCAACAGGGCAGAATCTGTCTCCATTGCTGGTGTGACAGGAGGGTCACAGGATTTTACCCTAGTGGAAACTGAAGTGAGTCTGACTGGAAAGGAGTGGAAAAATACCCAATTGTGATTGGCCCAAAGGCCCTGTGTTTTGGAAATAGATTTCCTTCAAAGGGGGTATTTTAAGGACCCAAAAGGACTCAAGTGGGCATTTGGGATAGCAGCTGTGATGTCAGAGAGAATCCAGCAATTGAACACTCTGCCTGGACTGTCTGAGAATCCAATTACCATAGGACTCCTGAAGGTAGAAGAGCAAAAGGTACCAATTGCCACTTCAATAGTGCATTGACGACAATATAGAACAACTCGAGATGCTGTGGTTTCCATCCGTAAGATGATCTGGGAGATTCAAGGGGTGGTCAGCAAAACCCACTCACCCTTCAATAGCCCCATCTGGCCTGTGCGTAAATCTGATGGAGAATGGAGATTAACCGTGGACTACCATGCACTGAATGAAGTGAGCCCACTGCTGAGTGCTGCCGTGCCGGACATGCTGGAGCTGCAGTATGAGTTGGAGTCCAAAGCAGCAAAGTGGTACGCCACTATCGATATCGCCAATGCCTTTTTCTCCATTCCTCTGGCAGCAGAGTGCAGGCCTCAGTTTGTCTTTACATGGAGGGGTGTGCAATATACTTGGAACCGACTGCCCCAGGGGTGGAAGCACAGTCCTACCATCTGTCATGGACTGATCCAGATGACACTAGAAAAGGGTGAGGCTCCAGAACATTTACAATATATTGATGACATCATTGTATGGGGAAACACAGCAGCAGAGGTGTTTGAGAAAGGAGAGAAAATTATCCAAATCCTCCTGGAAGCCGACTTCGCTATTAAGAAGAGTGAAGTTAAGGGACCTGCTCAGGATATTCAGTTCTTAGGAGTGAAGTGGCAGGATGGACAGTGCCAGATTCCTAACAATGTCATCAATAAAATCACAGCTATGCCCCCACCAACAAACAAGAAGGAGACACAAGCTTTCTTACGTGCTGTAGATTTCTGGAGGATGCACATTCCTGAATACAGTCAGATTGTGAGCCCTCTTTACCTGATTACCCGCAAGAAGAACAATTTCCTTTGGGGCCCTGAGCAGCAACAAGCTTTTGCCCAGATAAAGCAGGAAATCGCTCATGCCGTGGCCCTTGGCCCAGTCAAAACGGGACCAGATGTGAAGAACGTGCTCTATTCGGCAGCTGGAAACCATGGTTTGTCTTGGAGTCTGTGGCAGAAGATGCCTGATGAGACCCGAGGCCGACCACTGGGATTCTGGAGTCGGAGCTACAGAGGGTCTGAAGGTTACTACACCCCAAAGGAGAAGGAAATCTTGGCCACTTACGAAGGAGTCCAAGCCACCTCAGAGGTGATTGGTACGGAAGCACAGCTCTTCCTGGCACCCTGACTGCCGGTGTTGGGGTGGATGTTTAGAGGAAAGATTCCCTCCACTCACCATGCCACCAGTGCTACATGGAGCAAGTGGATTGCTCTCATTACACAGCGTGCCCGAAATGGAAAACTAAATCGCCCTGGAATTTTGGAAATAATTACAAACTGGCCAGAAGGTGAAAGTTTTGGTGTGACAGACGAGGAACAAGAACCAGTGACCCGGGCTGAAGAAGCCTCACCCTACAACCAACTGCCAGCAGAGGAAACACGCTATGCTCTATTCACCGACGGTTCCTGTCACATCGTTGGGATGAATCGGAGATACAAAGCAGCCGTATGAAGCCCTACACAACGGGTTGCAGAGGCTACTGAAGGAGAAGGAGGATCTAGTCAATTTGCTGAACTTAAAGCCATTCAACTGGCTCTAAACATTGCTGAAAGAGAGAAGAGGCCAAAGCTCTATTTGTACACTGATTCCTGGATGGTAGCCAATGCTCTGTGGGGATGGATGAAGAGATGGAAAGAGGCAAACTGGCAGCGTAGAGGAAAGCCAATCTGGGCTGCTGAAGAGTGGAAAGACATCGCTACTCGGTTAGAAAAACTACATGTGAAGGTTCGCCATGTAGATGCCCATATCCCCAGAAGTAGAGCTAATGAAGAGCAGCGAAATAATCAGCAAGTAGATCAGGCTGCAAAGATAGCGGGGTTGGAAATAGACTTGGATTGGGAACATAAGGGAGAGTTGTTCCTGGCTCGATGGGCCCATGATGCCTCAGGCCATCAGGGCAGAGATGCCACCTATAAGTGGCACGAGACCGAGGGGTGGACCTAACCATGGAGAGTATTACCCAAGTTATTCATGACTGTGAGACTTGAGCTGCCATCAAGCAGGCCAAGTGGGTAAAGCCCCTTTGGTATGGAGGACGGTGGTCCAAGTACAAGTATGGGGAGGCCTGGCAGACTGATTTCATCACACTACCTCAAACCCGTCAGGGCAAATGTTATGTGCTGACCATGGTGGAAGCCACCACCGGCTGGTTGGAGACATACCCTGTGCCCCATGCTACTGCCCGCAACACCATCCTGGGCCTGGAAAAGCAGGTCCTTTGGAGGCATGGTACCCCTGAGAGGATCGAGTCAGACAATGGGACTCATTTCAAGAATAACCTCGTCAACACCTGGGCTAGGGAACACGGTATTGAGTGGGTGTACCACATCCCTTACCATGCACCAGCTGCAGGTAAAGTGGAGAGGTACAATGGATTGTTGAAAACCACCTTAAAGGCATTGGGTGGGGGATCTCTCAAGAACTGGGAGCAGCATTTGGCAAAGGCCACTTGGTTAGTCAATACTCGAGGTTCCACCAACCTAGCAGGTCCCACCCAGTCCGAGTGCCTTAATATAGGAGATGGAGACAAAGTCTCAGTGGCCCATGAGGTTTGAGAGGTTTGCTAGGGAAGACAGTTTGGATTAATGTGCCTCGAGTACAGGCAAACCCATTTGTGGGATTGCCTTTGCTCAAGGACCAGGATGTACTTGGTGGATAATTCAGAAAGATGGAACAACCCGCTGTGTACCTCAGGGAGATCTGATTATAGGGTGAAATTATATACAAATATCATTGTTGAGTGTTACCACCACTGTCTGTACATTAGATATGACGGACATGAGGCAGAAGGAAATGTACAAGTGACCAAGGTCTGAGCAAGTGAGATGGAGAAAACGTGTAAGTGTTGAAGGTTTGAGCAAGTCAAATGAAAGCTTTTACATTGTATTTAGTGGGTATATAAATCCCAATCGTGAGTCAGTATTCACGATATGGGATAAGAGGTGGAATGTCTCGGCTTGATTGTTGTGTCTGTTCCTGCTTCCCTGCCCCCCCTGCCGTCTGCACGGAGCTGTCTGCCGCTGCTGCCGCCCCTCCCACCGGGCTACAGACGGTGGATGGGGGGCAGGGAAGCAGGAACAGACACAAACAATCAAGCTGGGACACTGATAATGGAATAAAATCTTTTAAAATGCCTCTCAACTGAGTTGTCTCTGTAGAACGGGGATTTACTAATAGTTCTGAGTCGCTTGATATCAGTCCCTGAGAGGGAGCCGAAGAAAAACCTCTCAAGAACTCAAAGTCATATTCAGTCTCCAAAGCTTCTTACAGTTTTAAGGGTGGCCTCTTTTTTCCATGGGTCTCCACAGTGTCACAATCGTCCCTTGCTTCTATGAGCCCTTGCAGCATCACAGGAGTCTCCTTGGTACCACAGTATCACAATGGACCCTTGGCTTCATGAGGACTCACAATGGCAGAAGGGTCTCCTTGGTTCCATGAGGTCTCAAAGTGTCATCATGGCCTCCAGGATTCCATGAGGCCCCACAGTGTCACAATCAACCTTTGGTTCCACAGGGTCCCACACCTTTACATGAACCCTGCTGGCCAGGAAACCTGGCCAGAAACCTGCTCAGTTGCAGAAAGGGATGTCCAGGGAGAAGAGCAAGGGAGGGTTTCTGTGCCTGCAGGAGGAATGCAGAGGAAGCTGCTGCTGCAGGCACCAGCTCTGGACAAGCCCCTCTGTCCCCTGCCCAGGGTTGCTGTACTGGCCTGGGGAGAGAGAGGGGCAGGCACTGAGCGGGCAGAGGCAGCCTGTGCTGGGCATCTCCTGGAGCCAGGCCCAGCAGTTCTGCCCTGTCACTGAGCTCCATTTCCCCTGCCATGGGGAGTTCCAGCGCTGGGGTTGATGTGTAGGCTGACCTCCTACTCTGCCCCTTAGCAGCCACTGAGCCCTTCAAGAGGGCCAGGGCTGTGGGGTGAGTGTCCCCAGTGCTGGAGCACCCCAGAGTGGGCACTGCCATGGGGTTCAGCCAGAATGGACTGCTGGGCTGGGCTAGGCTGGGCTGGGCCAGGCTGGGCTAGGCTGGGCTGGGCCTGGCTGGGCTGGGGTGAGGGCACACCAGGTGGGTAGAGCCGGGCAGAAGCTGGGCTAGACTGGGAACTGCTCAGGAGATAAAGCTCACTCCTGTCAGCTGAGATGTGTGACTCTGTAGGGCCAGAACATGTTCCAGCAGGTGTGTGGTGCCGTGCCAGTCCCCTGGCAGGGATCTCAGACAGGCAAGTGCAGCCTTGAGAAGGTTGGTCTATGGCCTTGGTGGTATGGCCAGTCTGAGAAGGTGCCCCTGGGCTTTGAACATCCCTCCAGCTTCTTCCATCAGCCACCTTCAGACCTGGGCACTCACCCCAGTTTCTTGGTATATTTGTTCTGTGGTTATCTCCTTCCTCCTTTCAGTACTGCTATAGGGGCAGCATCAGCCCTGCCTGGGCTCCCTCATCACCCAGCCCTTGGCAAACCCCAGAGCAGGGCGCACAGGATGTCGCCACAGGCTGGTGGGACTGGACAGTGAGGTCTGGAGTGGACATTGTGGTGGGGGACATTTGCCCACCCAAAACACTCCCTGTGCTGTGCTGTGTCTGTTGAGGGGGATGTGGGGCCTGTGCTGGCCAAGGGGTTCTGCTGCCTCAGGGACAAATGACAGGCATGAGCCACAACACAATGACCAGGAGTTGGAAGTGAGGACAAGCTACAGAGGAGGAATTCAGAAATCTGCCCTGAGTGTGTGTTCATGTTCTTAGGAAAGCCAAAGCTTAACTGGAGCTGATGGAAGCTGCAGGCAACATCCAGAGGAAAGTCAATTCAGTCGCTGTGTTTGCAGTAAATTGCTACAAAAGGAAGATATCAACCTGCTGCTGCTAAATTAACCTGGGAGGGGCAAATCTAGGATTATAGAATGGCTTGGGTTGGAATCCTAAAGATTATCCAGTTCCGATCTCTGCCATGGGTAGGGACACCTTCCACTGGAGCAGGTTGCTCCATCCAGCCTGGCCTTGAACTCCTCCAGAGGCTGGGAGTCTGCAGCCTCTCTGGTAACCTGTGCCAGGGCCTCACCACCCTCACTGGGAGGATTTCTTCCCAATATCGCATCTAAACCTGCCCTCCTTCACCTCATGGGCATTCCCCCTTGTCCTGTCACTTCAGGCCTGTGTCCAAAGTCCCTCTCTATCTCCCTCAAAGCCCGTTTAGATGCTGGAATGGACTCTAATGTCTCCCTGAGCCTTCTCATGCCCAGGCTGAACAGCTCCAGCTCTCTCAGCCTGGCTCCAGAGCAGAGGGGTTCCAGCCCTGCAAATGTCCATTGTGACACAGCAGGGCTTCATGGAACCAAGGGTTCATTGTCACACTGTGGAAACAAGGAGACCCTTTTGACACTGGGGTGCCCCAAGGAAATGAGGGGCTGTTGTGACACAGCAGAGCCCCATGGAACCAAGGAGACCCTTGTGACACTGGGAAAACAAGGAGAGCATTGTGACACGTGGCATGTCACAGAACAAAATGTCCATTGTGACACTGCAGGGCCTCATGGAACCAAGGGTTCATTGTCACACTGTGGAACCAAGGAGACCCTTGTGACACTGGGAAAACAAAGAGAGCATTGTGACATGCGGCATGTCACAATGCCCATGGTGATACTGCAGAACTCCTTGGGACCAAGGAGAACATTGTTATACAATGGGGCCTCATGGAATCAAGGGGCCACTGTGACACTGTGGGGCCTCATGGAATCAAAATGCCACTGTGACACTGAGGGGCCCCATGGAACCAAGCAGACCATTGTGATGCTGTGGGGCCTCAAGGGACAGAGTAATCGTTTTAACAATGCAAAACCAAGGAGAACATTGCTACACTGAGGGGCTTCATGGAGCCATGAAATCCATTGCGCCATTAAGGGGCCTCTTGAAACCAAGTGTCCTTTTTGATGCTGTGGAACCAAGGAGCTGTTGTAACACTCTGGGGCCCCATAGAACCAAGGAGCCACTGTGACACTTCAGGGCCAAATGAATCAAGGAGTGCATTGTGGCACTGCAAGGGCTCATGGAACCAAGGAGCCCTTGTGACACAGGGGAGGCCAATGGACCCATGTGTCCATTGTGAAATTTCAGGGCCTCAAGGAGCCAAGGGGCCATTGCGACACTTCAGTGCCTCCTGAAAGCAAGGAGATCATTGTGGCACTGCAGAGTCTTGTATAACCGAGGACCATAGTGGCACTGCAGGGCCTCATGGAACCAAGGGCCATTTTAAAGCTGCAGAGCCACGCAGACTTTTGGGACACTGAGGGGCCTCATTGAACTGATGAGAATATAGTGACACAGTTAGACACTATAAAAACAAGGATCCATTGTAACACTTTGGGGTCTCATGTAACCAAGAGTCCAATTGTGACACTACAGAGCCAAGGAGATCATTATGACACAACAGAGCCGCATGGAACCAAGGTGACCATTATGACATGATGGGCAGTCATGGAACCAAAAGGCCATTGTGACGCTGAAGGGCCCCACGGAACCGAGCGTCCATTGTGACATTGCTACCAAAACTGCAGCTCTGTGGCCTCTTTGTGCCCTGCTGGCCCAGCCATGGTGGCACAGCCCCTCTGAAGGCCCGGCCCAGGAGAGGAGCACTGCAGGTGAGAATGGCTGGGGACAGAGACTGGACAAATGTCCTAGGCACACTCCCTGCTCTGTGCATGCCACGAAAGGGCACAGTGTAGCCTCCTCTCTCGGCCACTTGCCTGTTTCCAATGCCTTCCACAGGCACTGGCCCTGCCCCACAAGGCCTGGGCTGAGTCCTGACCCTGCACGCTCAGCCAGGCTGAGATGGGCACTGCTGGTTTCTCTGGCAGGCTCTCTCAGGCCAGCCCAGCTCCCTGCAAGCTGTGCCAGCTGCCCTGAGCTCTGTGCAGCACCAAGGGCCTCTCCCCAGCACAGCCCAGCCGGCTCTGGCCCCACAGCTCTGCTCAGGGCAGGGGCTCTGGGCAGTGGCCCCACGGCCTCAGCCCCTGGCAAGGGCACAGCAGCAGCTGCAGCTCAGACAGGACTCAGCCCCAGCCATGGGCAAGGTACTTGGCCAAGGCAAAAGGAGGCTCCCTGTGTGCCCTGCTCCCCTCTCCCTGAGCTCCTGAGAGCTCTGCAGCCCCTGCTGCCATCCCATCTGCCCAGGCCAGCACAACAGCCCTGGCCTTGGGGCCCTCCAGAGCTGCTCCTGCTCCAGGCCCAGGGCCCATCCCAAAGCTGGGGCAGCCACAAAACTGTGCCCATTTCTGATCATTCCTGCTCTGATGAGGATGGGTCCTCAGACACTTGCAGATTGCTGATGAATTTTATTACTCCAGAGGCCTCTTCTTTCTTGAGCTCTTCTGTTTAGTAATTTAGTGACAAAGACTCATAAACATTTGTTAAAAACACCCATACAAGAAAGCCCCTGGGTATAATATAAGTTTTAAATTCTTCTGTGGTTAATTAGACAGATTTCAGAAGTCGATTAAAGTCAATATACTATATTGAAAACAATGCAGACAGAACTCTTTTATCTTGTTGTGTTTTCCAGTTTCTAGATTGATATCAGCAATGTCCAACAAATATTGACCCCCAGAACCTTCTAATGCAGTCTGAATAGATATGAAAATGAAGAAACTTCATGGCTCACAACCAAAACCACTTTGACCTTCCCCCCCACCCCCTTCCTCCCTACCATTCCCTCATTCCCTTTATTGCATGAGGTTCCACAGTGTCACAGGTGATTTCTCAGGTCCATGAGGCCACGTTGTTACCAAACCTCCAAAATATCAGAATAAGACTCCTTAACACTAATCTAGTGATTAAGAGGGCATCATTTCTTCAGGCCCGAGATCCAGCAGGGGATAACACCTAACCTGTGATTCTAAAAGCGTGTTGCTCATCTGCAGTCACTACATGTGTATTACAATTCATACATTTTCATACAACCTGTGGGGGTCCAGGGTGTCCCTCTGGACTCTCTGTGGGTACGAGAACCCCCCTGTCAGACCCCTCGGAGACCCCCGAGTGAAGCCCAAGTGATTCTGCTGGGATAACAGCCCCTGCATGCCTTGTGTCTCTGCTGAAAATACATAGTCATAGTAAAAATTGAATCACCCCTTTTGATATCAAGGTAAAGGCTTTGTGAGCGTAGGCAGAGGCAGGCAGGACGCAGAGCTGTCAGCAAAGGAAGGGGCCAGCCAGGTGGGGCAGCCGGGGGATGACGACAGCCTGCAGGGACAGAGGCGCAGGGCATGGACACCGTAGGACAGCCTGGGCTGCAGAGGGCACAGGCATGGGCAGCAGCTGAAAGGCCCTGCCAGAGCCAACTCCTGCAGCACTTGGGCCATGGCTGCTGGCCCTGGGCCCTTGGCCAGCAGGGGACAAGTGAGCCTTGCTGTGCTGGGGCCTCATTGCCTCCTTGTCCCTGCTCAGCAGCCTGGCAGGGGCTGCCCCATGCTCCTGCCCTTGGCATTGCACATCCCCAGAGCCCAGTGGCCTGGGAAGAGCCCTGAGCAATGAGGGAGGGACAGGATGTGCCTTGCCAGGGGCTGGGGCTCAGGTCTTGGCCCTTTGCATTCCTGAAACACATCCAGGTTTGCTCAGCACCAGAGACTCTATTCCTGACACTGCTCCCACCTTTCATCAGTGCCTCCAGTGTTTTGCTCTAACTGGAAGCTGGGGACACTTTCTCAGTTGTGTCCCTCAGTGGGGACGCATTAAAACTTCAAAGAACTTTGGTGTTTCAGTTTGACTTTGAGTTCTTGAGAAGTTTGTGAACACTCTCTCAGGGACTGAGTCTGATGTAAACAGCACCAAAGCCCTGAGAGGGTCATTAATTTCCTTGTGCTGTGTCTGTGCTGCTGAGCTGGGCTGGGCTCCTAGCACAGAGGCAGCTCCCAAGCTCAACGAAGAAGAGCTTCAAAAAGACATTTCTGCTGAGGAGCTGCTCCTCTCCCAGCCCAGCAGGGCTGACAGGAGCCAGGCACAGACAGGCTAAAGGCAGTCAGGACTGGGAAGACATTGAGCTGAGACTTCACTTGGGGAAACTTCTTCACAGCCCTCAACATGGTGAGTATGTGGGGGGTAATGATGTCTTGGGATTTAGCTTTTATATTTTTCAGAGTCTCTGCTATTTAGTCTGTTACTCTGAAATTTCATATTACATGTTAGTAAGTTCTCTTCACAGGGTAGTTGGACAAACCAATCCCTTCCCAGCAGAAGAACCAAGGACAACCAGTACACACAAATCATAAACAATTGTTAAGGGCAGGGGGGAAGGCAGGAGGCTGAGAACCATAACCTGGGGCTGTGGTTGGACAATTGATCCCAAGACAGAGGTGAACCAAAACTTATAAAAGTGTAAAAAACTTGTGACCAGTATCCATCTTGGATTTGACTTGGATGTAGCCCCTGCCAGGCTGTTGCACTGCCCAACATGTGCCCTTTCAGTAAATACCAGTTTTATTCATTTTGTTCTGTCTGGTCTCTGTTGCTGGTCAGCCTTTCCAGACATCAGTTCCAGGGCAATGTCCCCTGTGCTCCTGGAGGGATGTCTTGGAGCCAGCACATCCCACAGACTAGAGGAGGACTCTCACAGTTTCTCTGGGGAAGAGGGATGTGCTGCAGAGCGAGGCTGCCCTTGGCACCGTCAGAGGGACAGAGCAGGACAGCTCCAGCTGCCAGGGACAGCTGCAGGGGTTGAAGCTGGGGCTGCAGCCAGGGCTGCCCAGGGCTGTCCTGCACAGCAGCTCCTGCAGCCCTCAGGGCTCTTGGCCAGCCCAGGGCATGTGCCACCTGCCAGGGGCAGCTCTCAGCCTGCCTGGCAGCTCCCCATGCACTGTGAGGACAAGTTGGAGGTGGAAGGAGCCACCCCCAGCAGGGCAGATTCCTCCTGATGTGGAAATGGTAGTGCATGGCCAGGGCTGCTCTCAGCTTTCTCCTCAAGGGAAGGGAAAGGGGCTGTAAGTGTGTCTGTGTCACTGAGACTCCTGCACTGTCCCACTGGACATCAGCAGATCTGCCTCACATCACCCTCACAAAGTGCCTGTTCACCCTCCACTGCCTACAGACAGCAGCAGCAGCAGCACTTTGGCATGCAGCATCTCAGTTTGTCTGAGCTGCCCTTAAGGCCCTGCTGGCAGGGAGATGCCCCTGGGCAGTGCCCTGTGCTGGGAGGGGTGTGCAGGGCAGAGCTGAGCCCCCAGGGCTGGGCTGGGCTCTGGGAGAACTGGCAGGGACAAGGCTTGTGTAGGAAGAAACAGCTCCCAGTAGGCACAACTCCAGGCAGCAGAGAGCCAGACTAATACTTGGTATCTCATCATGTCCATCTGCCCAGGGAAAGAGAGAAGTGTTTAGAGAAAATAATTTTTCAACTGGAATCTTCAAAAACTCCAATTTACTTTCAAGCATGTTTTAACTATGACCACCCTGAAATAGAGAGAGGTGTAATGAGTAAAGGGCATCTGTGTGGGACCAGCAGGTCTGACTGGACTGGGGAAAGGGAGGCCCTTTTTCTCTCTGAGCTCCCCAGTGTCCCCAGACTGAGAGCAATGCTGAAGATGAGGCAGCAATTAGTTAGCAGCACGAACCTGAACTCAAAAAAATTTGGTACAGTTCCCACACGGAAAGAGAAGTAGTTTTGAGGGGATTACTAAGAAAATAACACAGGATTGAACCAAATAAGTTGTTCCCACCTTGTCAATGTCTCCTTTCAACAGTCCACCACAGCCCTATTGAAGAAATGTCCAACAGCAGCTCCATCAGCCACTTCCTCCTGCTGCCATTGGCACACACACGGCAGCTGCAGCTCCTGCACTTCTGCCTCTTCCTGGCCATCTCCTGGCTGCCCTCCTGGCCAACGGCCTCATCATCAGCGCCGTAGCCTGCGGCCACCACCTGCACACCCCCATGTTCTTCTTCCTGCTCAACCTGGCCCTCAGCAACCTGGGTTCCATCTGCACCACTGTCCCCAAAGCCATGCACAATTCCCTCTGGAACACAAGGACCATCTCCCACACAGGATGTGCTGCCCAAATATTTTTTTTTGTTTTCTGTGCTACAACAGAGTTTTCCCTTCTGACCATCATGTGCTATGACCGCTACGTGTCCATCTGCAAACCCCTGCACTACGGGACCCTCCTGGGCAGCAGAGCTTGTGCCCACATGGCAGCAGCTGCCTGGGCCAGTGGCTTTCTCAATGCTCTGCTGCACACGGCCAATACATTTTCTCTGCCCCTGTGCCAGGGCAATGCCCTGGGCCAGTTTTTCTGTGAAATCCCACACATCCTCAAGCTCTCCTGCTTAGATTCCTATGCCAGGGAGCTTGGGCTTCTTGCTCTTAGTGGCTGTTTAGGATTCAGTTGTTTTTTGTTCATTGTTTTCTCCTATGTACAGATCTTCAGGGCTGTGCTGAGGATCCCCTCTGAGCCAGGATGGCACAAAGCCTTTTCCACATGCCTCCCTCACCTGGCCATGGTCTTCCTGTTCCTCAGTACTGTCATGTTTGCTCACCTGAAGCCCCCCCTCCATCTCCACCCCATCTCTGGATCTGGCCCTTTCAGTTCTGTACTCAGTGGTGCCTCCAGCCCTGAACCCCCTCATCTACAGCCTGAGGAACCAGGAGCTCAAGGCTGCAGTGTGGAGACTGGTGACTGGATGGTTTCAAAAAAATTAAACAGCTGCTGGTACTTTTCTGCAAATCACTTGTAATAAAGGTCATCTTTGATTGTTCTTGTTAGTTGGGTTGTATGTTTGGTCTTTCATTTCCTTTTCTTTTGTTTGTTTAAGTTTTTTTGTCCACTAAGAAAAGCCATTGTTTGTGCCCTTTCTCATTTTGCTTTTCTCCCTATTTACTATCACACACAGACTGTGTCAATGTGCAGCTGTGCTCTCAATGGCTTTAAATGAACTGAAGATCTCTCAGAAGAGTCCAATCCAGAGATGCCCATTTGGTTCCCTTTCCTGAAGATGCAGCAGCAATGTCTGTGTGCAGAGCTGGGGCAGATCAGTGCTGGCACAGCAGCTGTGCCCAGCAGCAGCAGCAGCACTTGGTGTTGCCAGTGCTGCTCCCGTGCCACTGCCCTGCTGCCCTCCTGCCCCTCGTGTTGCTGCAGGGCCTGAGTGCTCTCGGGGCCGGGCACAGCCCTGGGGATGGCAGTGCCGGGGCTGCAGCAGGGACAGGCCATGGGCACTGCTGGGGCAGCGCTGACGCCTCAGGGCAGGGCCTGGGGGCTCGAGGCTCCTTGCCCAGGCTCTCTCCAGAACACTTGGCCAGGCCAATGCTGAGCAGAGAAAACCCCCGTGAGCAGCCCCAGGCTGGCCGTGGGCAGGCTGGGGGCAAACAGCATGGCTGGTGCTCTGCAAGGTCCCTGCAAGGGGGACACCCTGGCAAGGAGCAGCAGAGCAGGGGGTGATCCATCCCCACTGCGCTGGACACCCCAGGGCAGCGTCCCAGAGCGTCCTCATGCACCTGCCAACAACATCCCCCCTCTGCAGCCCTGGCCTCTCCCCCAGCTCACACAGGAGCTGCATCCTTGCAGGCACAGACACGGCAGCACTGGCTCAGGTGCCCCAGATTGCATTGCACAGAGCAGGTGTCAACACTGCCATGGTGCTGCTGTGGGGAGATGGAGCTGAGACAGCACAAATGCCATCAGCCCCTGGGGCCAGCAAGGGCTGGGGCATGGGGGGGAAACCACTCAGGTTTGTCGTGACCTCTGACATCAGCCAGAGAGTTTGTTCCCATGAGCTGTGAGTTTCCTGTCCCACTGCACACAGTGTTACTCAGAGCCACAGCTGCCAGGGAGCCACCCCCACCCTGCCCATAGCATTTCCTTTGCTTCACCTTTGCTTTCTTTCTTCTTTCCTGATCCACATATTTGCCTCTTGCCCACCCCTGTTCCTTCCCCTCCCCTGGAATCAGCCCATCCCTATTTGCCCTTTCCTCTCTGGCCACACTCCCCATTTCAGTTTCTGACCTGGCACCCTGGGAATATCTCTTGGGGAGCAGGATCATCCTACTAGTGCTGCAGGAATTGTCTGCAGGCTCCTGCAGTGCCTCGTGCTGCTCCCTTGCCAGAGGCACCACAGGCCAGGGGGGCACATCTGGGCCAGTGTGTCTGGGTGTGGGGCTCCCTGTTCTGGGCAGTGAGGATGGGCTGCAGAGGCTCTGCAGGACTGACAGGATGAGCTTTGGGGCTGTGTGGAGAAGCTGAGGGACCTGGGCTGCTGGACCTGCTAAAGAGGAGGCCCAGGGCTCATCCTGCAACTGCTTCAGGGGTGGTTTCAGAGAATCACAGAATCAGCAAGGTTGGAAAAGACCTTGAAGCTCATCAAGTCCAGCCTCTGCCCTGAGACCTCCTTGTTTTCCTGAGCCTCCTCCAGGGTAAACAACCCCAAGCTCCTTCAGTTGCTCCTCACAGGATTTGTGTTCCAGACCCCTCACCGGCCTTGTTGCCCTTCTCTGGACATGCTCCAGCCCTTCCATATCCTTCCTAAATTGGGGGCTTATAACTGGACACAGCACTCGAGGTGTAGCCTCACAATTGCTGAGAACAGGGGAAGAAGCACTTCCCTGGTCTTGCTGGTCACACCATTTCCTATCCAGGGCAGGAGCCATTGGCCTTTTTGGCCACCGGGGCACAATGCTGGTTCATGTCCAGCCTGCTGTCCACCCGTGCCCCCAGGTCTTTTCTGCCTGACCACTTTCCAGCCACTCTGTCCCCAGCCTGGAGCACTGCAGGGGTTGTTGTGGCCAAAGTGCAGGACCCAGCTCTTGGTCTTTTTAAACCTCACTTGGTTGGATTTGGGCCCTGGATCCAGCCTGTCCAGGTCCCTTTGCAGAGCCCCCCTACCCTCGTGAAGATGCACACTCACACCTAGTTTGGTGTCATCACAGTTCTGCAAGGCCCTAGAGTGTCACAATGATCTCCATGATTCCATGAGGCCCCCCAGGTCAAAATCTCCCTTTGGTTCCATAAGACCCCTTGGTGTCACAAAGTCCCTAGGATCCTTGAGCCCTGCTGTGTCACAATGGTGCCTTGGTCCCCCAAGGCCATTCACTGTCACAGTGGATCCATGGTCCTATGAGGTCTCGCAGTACAGCAATGCTCTCCTTGGTTCTACAGTGTCAGAATGGCCTCTTGGTCCCAAGGAGCACCACAGTGTCAAACGTTTCCTTCATTCCATGAGTCCCTGAGGAGCAGCACTGGCCCCTTAGTTCCATGGAGCCCTGCAGTGTCACTATCACCCCATCATTACACGAGGTCCTGCTCTGCCACAATGCTCTGCATGGTCCCACAAGGCCCTGCAGTGTCACAGTGGCCTCTTGGTTCCATGAGGCCTCTGAGTGCCACCATGAATTCCTTGGTGCTGCAGTGTCACAATGGAGCCCTGGGTACACAAGATCCTGCAGTGTCACGAGGGACCCTTGATTCCATGGGGCACACCACAGTGTCACAATTGTTCCCTTAGTTCCAAGAGTCCCTGCAATGAACAACGGCCCCTTAATTCCATTGGGCCCCAGGCTCTTACAAGGCTCTCCTTGGTTCCACAGTGTCACAATGGCCCCTTGGTTCCACAAGGCCCTGCAGTGTCACAGTGGCCTCTGTGGTTCCACAAGAGTGACCCAGAGTGTCACAATGAACTCCTTGCTTCCATGTAGCCTCACAGTGTCACTTGGCTCTGTGGTCCCTTGGCTCTGTGGTGCCATGTCGTACACAGTGTCACTCTGGCCCTCTCAGTTCCACAAGGCCCCGCAGTGTCACAATGGCCCCTTGCTTTCCCAGGGCCCTGCAGTGTCACAACCATCACAGAATCACCCAGGCTGGAAAAGACTTTAGAGAGCATCAACTCCAACCCGTGACCCAACACCACCTTGTCACCCAGACCATGGCACTCAGTGCTACATCCAGTCTATGCTGAAACTCTTCCAGGGATGGTGACTCACCCACCTCCCTGGGCAACTCTCACGATCTGCCCAACCCGAGCGGGGTCGTGAGAGGTTCTTTTAGGGATCTCAGAGCTCAAAAGACACAGCAGGGGACCAAACCAGTTTACTTTTGCAGAAATGCACTTTATTTAGTGCCAACCAAAATGCGATGGGGGGAGACAGAAAGAGAAAGAGAGAGAGAGAGAGAAAGAGGGGTTCGGGATTATAGCTACCTAGACAGTCAGACGAATCCTCGTGGAAACCAGCCAATAGATGTCTGTCGTCCGGGGAGATCTTGGGGGTCTCTAGTTTGAGGGCGTCTTTTTATAGTCTTTTCCAAAGTGAGTGGCCTCTGGCCAAAAGGTGGGAAGATTTATGGACTATTGTATGTAGAGACCGTTTCTCCGAGGAACAGGTGGAAACAGGAGGTTTCAGGTGGTAAACTTGCTCAAGAGCGGAGCATTACAGCAAGCCCCAGGCACACAAAACAGTCCTTGTCATGGGACAAACACAGGGTACCCCCATGCCTGAACAGCCCATTGTTCTTCCACCTGTGGGAGCTTTGTTAAGTAAACACAGTTCAACGCCCCATGACTAGTTGCCATGAGAAACCAGTCCTGGTAAGCATCACCTGCAAAACAATTACTTGGCAAGCATCCACCTTGGCCAGGCCAGAACTCCGGTCCAGAGCGAGTGGTGGGATCCTAGGGTCTCAGGCTCTGATGATGGTTGTGAGGCAGATCAGAGAAACTTGGGACCGACTCTTACAGCAACCCATTCCAATGCCCAATCACCCTTTTTGTGAATAATATTTCCTAATGTCCAGCCTAAAAATCCCCTGGTGCAGCTTCTGGTTGTGTCCTTTTGTCCTGTCACTGTTCCTGAAGGAGTTGTAGAGAGTGATGAGGTCTCACCTGAGCCTCCTCTTCTCCAGGATAAACAACCCCAGCTCCCTCAGCTGCTCCTTACAGGCCTTGTGTTCCAGACCCCTCACCAGCCTTGCTGCCCTTCTCTGGACTCGCTCCAGCCCCTCCATGTCCTTCCTAAATTGGGGGCCCACAACTGGACACAGCACTTGAGATGCTGCCCAACCTGTGCTGAGCACAAAAGAATCACTGCCTTGGTCCTGCTGGCCACACCATTCCTGATCCATTGGAGTCCCAGGGATTGGATGAGGGGAATGGTGGGGAGGAGGGTGGAGACAAATTGTTATCATCAGCCATGAAGGGTCTTGATTTCTATCTGTCTTAAGAGTGCATTAGTAGGTGCTGTGGGTAAATTTCAATTGGACATTGCTGGTATCAATCTATAAATAGGAAAAGAAAACTTAACAGGACAAACCTGTTCTCCCTGCATTGTTTTCAATATAGTATATTCACTTTGAATGCACTTCTGAGTTCTCTCTAATTAATCACAGAAGAATTGAAAACTTAAATTTTCCTAGGAGCTTTTCTCGTTTGGATGTTTTGAACAAATATTTATGAGTTTTTCTCACTGAATTCCTGAACTGAAGAGGTCAAGAAAGAAGAGTTCAATTCTACGTTTTTTGAGGATTTAGCTTTGGCTGAATTGTCAGTGCACCCACTAGAATTATTTACTCATTTCCTGCTGTGAGATAGGATTAGGAGGAAGGCAAAACAGGCTCAGACTTTAAAGGGTACAAAGAAAATATCTATTACTAGAAAAAACAAGAAAAAAAAAAAAAACAACCTCAGAATGAATGCTTCTCTTCCCCCCACAACTTCTCTTATTTCAACTGAAAATGTATAGAAACAGATCAGTCAATTTACCATCTCTAATAATAGCCTTTCACCAATTTACTTGGGTGACTAGAACTTTTCTTTAGTCTGTGGAGATTTCACCAAAAGAAAAGAGTTTTCTCCTGGTCTCTGTAATGGTGAATCAGCCTCCTGGGAGAATGTAACTCTGATCATTGTGTAGAAATCCCTTCCTCGACTTACAGTTTTCCCAAAATTATTATTGAGGACCATATCAACTGAAGGGGCACACTTTAAGGATTATAATATTTCAAACAAAAGCTCTCTTCATCTTTGAAAACACAGTTCTTTCTTCTTCTCTTCCCTGGGGGACAGCAGGGATCTTCATTTCTCTCCTTTCTATTCAAACTTCATATAAGATTGAGCCATTTCAACATCTGCTTTCTTTAGCAGAAATGCCTCTGCTCATGTCTACAGTTAAAACATTTCATCCACCTCATAATGCATTTTCTATGAGTTATGGGAAAACAAGAGTCTCTTCTCCTCAGCTTTAAAAAAGGGAAATTTCAGTCCATGACTCACCTCCTTCCATCATCTGGGACCTGACTCTTCCTTCTGTCTGACCTTGGTGTTTTCATGCTGTTTCTGTGCCTGTCTTCATCTTGGTCCTCTTCTTTCACTCAGAAGAAAGAACAAAGTGTCTGCAAGTCACATCCTGGGCAGTGAAAGAGTTCATATTTTGCCCAGGCCTGCAGATGGTCAAGGGATCTCTCCTGGGCCACAGCCCAGAGCTATTTTATGATGGAAACTTTTTCAGTGGCTGTGCTGGGGGCCCGGGCCAGGATAGCAGGGGCACAGGCCAGAACAGCAGGGGCTGCTCTGGGAGGGGGGCAGGATCTCGACAGCCAGGCTCGAACTCAGAGGCTGCACCCATGGGCCAATGGCTCCCCCTCCCCCTTGCCTGGTGGTTTCTGGAAAAACTCATCAGGGGCAGCATTCCAGCCACACCAAGGGCTGGTCTGGCCACTCTGGGGGGAGGGGGAAGCAGGCAGGATCTCAGCAGCTGATGGCCCTACCCAGAAATCCCCCTTCCCCAAGTTACTCAAAATTTGGAAAAGGACAGAAAGAGAAGAAATAGAAGACACAGAGAGAAAGACAAATAAAATACAGAGAAACACACACACTGCTACCAAGTCCTGGATTCCAGTGATGTTCAGTTTGGAATTCCAAGAGGAGGTAAAGTCAAGATGTGTGCTTACCTAGTGGTCTGTTTAAAATTCTCCTTCGTCTTCCTGAGTCCTTCCTCCAAGTGGGACTTTTGGTCATTTGGTCACTCAGGAGCTGGGCTGGGACTCCAGGGTTCGGTGTGGAGCATTGCCATTGGTGTGACACAGACACCAGGAGAAGGCAGGGTACAGACTACTGGCTGAAACCACATGTTGTGTTTTTTTAACCTCCTGGGCCTTCATGGGCCTCCCCCCAAGTGGGACTTGTGTGTGCTCTGACAATCAGTGCCTGGGTCAGCACCAGCCCAATGTGTGACTGATTGACAGCTCATCCAGAGGTGTCTGGGACATTGACCTCATCCAGCCTCTGACAGTGATCATAGTGACACTGCAAAACCTCATGGAACCATGGGTCAGTTGTGACAATGCAGGTCCAAGGACACCATGGTGACACTGAGGAGCCCCATGGAACCAAAGAGACCATTGTGACACTCTGTTGCCTCATGGAATCAGGGGAACCATTGTGAAACTCAGGACCTCTGTGGAACAAAGGGTCAAGGATGAAGCTGTGAGTCCATAGAACCAAGGAGTCATTGTGACACTGAAACAGAGGGAAATAAAATCAAAATTCAAGAATTAAGGGTAAAACTACAGGAGTATGCTTTAACTAGAAGGGAGCTGAAAGATTCTATGAGTGCTTAATATTTGCTGTCTTTGCAAGAAGAGGAGGACAGAGCAAGGCTTCAAGATAAGATAGAGGGCCAAGAATGCATAAACAGGGTGAAAGAGTGAGGCCCTTTCCAGATAAGGGGGATTCCTTAGACCCCGCAGCCAGCAAAAACTGGTATCAACATATGGAAAGCAACAAAAGGCTAATATGCAAAGAAGGAGAGGTGGAAAGTTCAACTGAGAAAAAGACTGTTTATGTCATCCCAAAGACCCCAGACGACCACCCCAGTGACCAACAAGGAGCAATGTGCAGTCACAAAGAGGCGTGGAGCTAATTTTCATACGAAGCAGGGACAGGCAGGGATAGGAAATTAATATGTATTAAGTGCATTGTGCAATCCTAGTTTGTAGAGAATAAAAAGACAGGCGCAGGTCACCAAAGGTGTGCATGTTTTTGCAGAACCTCTCCCCCATGCACCTCAGTGTTGTATAAAAGACATATCTGTAACTTATTTTGTAGGTCATAATGTTTTTCTGTGCATCAATTTGGGTGACTCTTCTGCTCCCCTGAGATTTTGGGGTGCCCTCTTTGCCCTCCCCAGACGTGGAGCTGCTGTAGAAGACTTTCTTCACCGCCTCCCACAGATGAAAGTGCCTGGGTGTACCTGTGCTGCCTCCTCTCCCGAGGTAACCTGGGGCTCCCTCCACCACTGGGGCCCTCACCTTGAGTTTTGGAGTGCCCTCTGAATGTTGGGTGCCCCCTGATAACCACCCCCACAATGGGTTTTCTGTGTCCATGCCAAATTGGGAGGATGCAATGGTGGCCATCATCTTCTTCCAGCCTTTCAAAGTGAGTCAGGAAACACTTGGGTGCGCCAAACATGATCTGGACACTGCCAAAAGACTGGATATCCCCCAAAATCATCTGGGTACAAATGGGTACCCCTTAGACACGTGGATGGCAAAAAATCCCTGAGGCCCCCCAAAACTAGTGTCCCAAAAATCATCATTGCTTTGACTGGGTAGACCTGGTGTCCCGAATTCTCTTTTGACTTTAATGGCTAGACCTAGTGTCCCTAAATTCCTATTGACTTCAATAGGCTCCTGTTTATCCTCATTTATCTCTACTACTCCTATCCAGTGGTCCCATTTTTGCCCCAGTACTTCCAGAAATCCCAGCAGCCTCCTTAGTCACATTTAGTGCTGCCAGGTTAACCAGTAAACCTTCCCAACCAAACCCTATTAATGGGTAGACCTGGTGTTCCACAATCCCCATATAATTTCAATAAACTAGATTTGGTGTACTTCAATGCCTATTTATTTAATTGGGCAGACCTGATGCCCCAAAATATTTGGTGCTAAAGATCCCAATTTTTGGTTTGGAATTCCCAAATTTTGAGCTGAAAAAAGGTCCCCATTTACTTGAATGAGGTAGACCTGATGTCCGTAAATCCCTATTGATTTTTAATGGCATAGATGTTCTGTTCCCATATCCCCATTGATTTCAAACAGAACACCTGATGTCCAAAAAAATCCCTATTGGAAAGTTAATATTGCAAAAGAGGGGGCAACTGAGAAACATTGTAAAAGATAGTTTAGTGTTTGATAGCATCACTTTCAAAAAAGCGTGAGACATTGAAGGTGTTACATCCAACACCATAATATCAGAAGCCACCTAATTCTAAGCTACAATGCCTTATGTTAGTGTTCAGCCAAACAAAAACTTATATTAATTTTGCCAGTGTCTTTTTACACCAATCATTAATTGCCTTACTTGTCATGGTTTTGCCATAATGCCTCATTTTTTTAACCAAACATATAACACTTTAAAAACCTACAGTGATACATCTTAAGCTCCAGCTAACTTTAAAACAGATTCTATTGCTAAACTTCAAAATCTTTTACTATCTTACTTAACATACTGCTTTGCTTACATAATACATATCTCTGTTTGCTTAGAACATATTTCTACTTAAACTACAAACTCATTTTCTTGTTTCATGTCTATTTTACTTGTAATGCCCTAATTCTCCAAGCCTTCTCCAAGGTCTTAGGTCAAGCATTGTATCCATCTCTGTCTTTGAGTCTGTATGCACAAAGTCCTAAGAGCTCCCTGTGCCTGCATTTCCCTCACAACCTGTCATCTCTGCCTCCAATTTCCTGCTCTAACTGGAACCTGGGGACACTTTCTCAGTGGTGTCCCTCAGTGGGACCCATGAATGGGACCAGAAACTTTGGAGTTCAATTCTGACTGAATTCTTGAGAGGTTTCCTAACAAACCATGGCTCTGCCTTGATTTCCCTCTGGTCTGATGCAGTTCACTTTGAAGGTTTTCAACTCCAGTCATGGAGAAATATGTCAAAGAGCTTCTTAGAAATATTAATTCCTATTTTCAAGGGTGTATTTTATTACTGTTCTCTTTGGAGCAGAGGTGGTTGCAGCATTCTGTGATTGATAATTCTGAGAAATGGATTTGTAAAGGATTCTCAAAGGCTGACTGAAAGCTCACACAGTCTTGTAAATCTGTATGCAAACTCTGAGATAAGGTGTGCTGACTGAGAAAGGCCATGGAATAGAGAAGACATTGTAGAGAGAGACTGAACTAGAAACAAACTTCAAACAATGTCCTTGCAAAAAGAACAGATATTTTGGAGAATGAGAACTGTGAAGGATGCATTGTGGCAAGAGCACGTGGGGTAAAGTAACAGGTGATTGGTATTAGAAGTCTTAGCACCATTGTGTGGCAAAAGAAAACAGGCTGAAAAATATTTTGAAGGTATTGTAACCAGAAAATAGGTTGGCTTCTGATAGAATGGCATTGAGTTTTACATCTCTTATGTTTCACAGTTCAATGAGATGGATAATGGAATAAAATCATTTAAAACGCCTCTCAGTTGAGTTGTCTCTGTAGATCTGGGATTTTCCAACAGTGCTGAGTCCCTGGGCATCATTCCCTGAGAGGGAGCTGAAGGAAAAACTCACAAGAAGTAAAAGTAAAAGTGAAACTCAAAATTTTCATGAAGTTTTAATGGTTTCCACTGAGAGATATGACTGATGAAGTGTCCCCAGGTTCCAGTTAGAGCAAAACACTGGAGGCAGTGATGAAAGGTGGGGACAGACAAGGGAAAGGTGTCCCCGATGCTTAGCAAACCTGGATGTGTTTCAGGAATGCAAAGGGCCAAGGTCTGAGCCCCAGCCCCTGGCAAGGCACATCCTGTCCCTCCCTCATTGCCCAGGGCTCTTCCCAGGCCACTGGGCTCTGGGGATGTGCAATGCCAAGGGCAGGAGCATGGGGCGGCCCCTGCCAGGCTGCTGAGCAGGGACAAGGAGGCAATGAGGCCCCAGCACAGCAAGGCTCACTTGTCCCCTGCTGGCCAAGGGCCCAGGGCCAGCAGCCATGGCCCAAGTGCTGCAGCAGTTGGCTCTGGCAGGGCCTTTCAGCTGCTGCCCATGCCTGTGCCCTCTGCAGCCCAGGCTGTCCTACGGTGTCCATGCCCTGTGCCTCTGTCCCTGCAGGCTGTCGTCATCCCCCGGCTGCCCCACCTGGCTGGCCCCTTCCTTTGCTGACAGCTCTGCGTCCTGCCTGCCTCTGCCTGGCAAAAAAGCCTTGGAGTGCTCCAGACTCCTTCTGGGGGTTGTGTTGCACCACAGCCCTGGCCCTGGGAGAGAAATTCTTTTCTCTTTCTGCCCAGTCTGGGCTTCCCCAGATGCACTTGGCAAAAATTTTCTTTTTCTGGCTGTTCTCTACTATGTCAAAAGGATCAACCATCTCTGAAACTGCCCTTCAGTCCTTACCAGGGCTCTCCTCTGCTGTTCTCAGTCTTCACTCAACTGAGCACAGAGCTCCACTGTCCCTCTATAGTGGTCATGTGCTTGAGGCCTCCATACCCCAACTTGGGAGATCTCTGGGCTCTCTCCAAGCTGTTGGCAAATTAACAGATTCTGCTCATAGTCTAAGAAAATCGCTAGAGGACAAGGCAGCCAGGCCTTTCTATCCTGGCTACTTTTGTCTTGTGCAATCCTTGGACAGATGCACATTTGGAGGCAGAATCCCAATTTTGGCCATTTACACCTAGGTGATAAGGGCAGTCCTTTTTCACTGGGTGGAAAGCACTGAGCCCCAGTGTTTGGTGGTAGATGAGAGACAGCCCTCAGGAGGCCAAGGCCAGCCAGAGCTGCCTGTTCTGGAAGACTTTGACTGGGAGTAAGTCTTGCATATCAGGAACTTTTTAGGGGGAGTACCCATTTTAGCCATGGACACATGGAAAGAAGGATGGTTCTTTTCCATAGGAAGGAAAGCACAGAGCCCCAGTGCTTTAGGGGCTGATGAGAGGCAGTCCTTGACATGCCAGGATCAGCCAGACCTATATGGTGGCCCCAGGGAGGCCAAGCCAGCCACATCTCTTCCATGTCCCCTTGGTTCCAGTTGGCCCCACAGTGTCACAAGGTTCTCTTTGCTTCTGCAGGGTCACAATGGCCCTTTGGTTCCATGAGGCTCTGCAGGGTCACAATGGCCCTTTGGTTCCATAGACCCCCAACTTTCATTATGGTGTTCATGGTTCCATAGGTTCTCACAGTGTCACAATAGTCCCTTGGATCCATCGGGTCCCCAAAGTGTCACCACGGTCTCCACAGGAAGGAAACAACCCAGCCCCCGTGTTGTAGGGGCAGATAAGGGGCCGTCACCAGAGGCCAAACACTGCCAGATTAGATGACAGTGGCAGATTTTGTTTGGGAGCTGTCCTTGGATACACAGCATTTTTGAGGTGGAATATCAATTTCAGACATAGATGCCTGGAGGAAAAGGAGAGTTCTTTTCCATAGGAAGAAAAGCGTGGAGCACTGTTGTTTCAGGGGCAGATGAAAGGCAGACATCAGAGGCCAAGGCCAGCCTGACCTCTCTGTTCTGGAAGCTTCTTTGTGAAAGAAACCTTTTCTATAGGAAAGGGAATCTGTGTTTTCTATAGGAAAGGATATAGGACATTTTGGAGGTGGAACCCCACATTCAGCCATTTCTGCATTGATAAGGAGGGAGGCTCTTTTCTATAGGAAGGAAAGCACAGAGCTCACGTGTTTCAAAGGAAGAAGACAAGACAAGTGGCTACTGGGAAGCCAAGACAGCCAGGCCTGTTTGTCCCGGCAGCTTTTGTCATGAAGAAGTTCTTGAATATACATTATTTTGTGGCCTGAGTCTCAATTTTGACCATGGACACCTTGAGGAAAAGGACAGTTCTTTTCCCTAGAAGGAATGCACTGAGCCCCAGTGTTTGAAAAGCAGGTGAGCAGCAGCTTCCAGGAGGCCAAGGGCAGCCACACCTGTCTGTCCTGGCAGCTTTCACTTGGGAGCAATCCTTGGATGTATGGAGTTTTGGAGGTGGAATCCCAGTTTTGGCCATGGGTGCCTGGTCCAGATGGATGACTTTTTCCATAGGAAAGAAAAGTGTGAAGCCCAAGTGGTTTGGAAGAAAGTGAGGGGTGGGGTCCATAGCCCAAGCCAGCCACACTTATCTCTCCTGACACCTTTCATCTGGGGCTATCCTTCAATATAGGGATTTTTGCAGGTGGAATCTAAGTATTGGCTGTGGGCGCCTGGCCAGGAAGGACAGCTCTTTTAATTAGGAAGGAAAGAACAGAGCCCCAGTGTTCAAAGGCAGATGAGAGCCAGGCCTCAGGAAGCCACTGCCAGCCACATCTGTCTCTCGTGGCAGATTTCATCTGGGAACAATCTTTACATATGAGGAAATTTGGAGGAGAAATCAGAATTTTGGCCATGGACACCTGGAGGAGAAGGACAATTCTTTTCCATAGGAAGGAAAGCACAGAGCCCCAGTGTTTCAGGGGCCGATGAGGGGCTGCCCTCGACATGCCAAGATCAGCTGGATTGTTTGGGTGGCCCCTGGGAGGCCCAGCCAGCCAGACCTGCTCTGTGTTCCCTTGGTTCCAGGGGGCCCCACAGTGTCACAATGTTCTCCTTGCTTCTGAAGTGTCACAATGGCCTCGTGCTTCCATGACACTTTGCAATGTCACAATGGGTTCCACAAAGCCCTGAAATGTCACCATGGCCCCTTGGTTCCATGAGGTTGCGCAGTGTCATCATGGTCACTGTCAGAGGCTGGATGAGATCAATGTCCCAGATTCCTCGGGATGCTCAGAATGCCCGAGTAGGGGCTGGGGTGGGTCAGGCCTTGGATTATGGTGGGACAGAGACCCACCCCAAGCCATGGCCTGGCAGAGCTGTCAATCACACAGCAGGGCTGGTGCTAACCCAGCTCTGATTGGCTGAGCTGTCCATCAATCATACAACAGGCAGTGCTAATCCAGGTCTGATTGGCCAAGCTGTCAATCAATCACACACTGCCATCTGATGCAACCCTGACTCTGATTGGACAAGCAACTGGAAGTCACTCCCAAGGGGCAGGCCCATGAGGGGGTTCAAAGCCAGAGAATGAGATCAGCCCCTGGTCTAGATCCTGCTTTCTGCTCAGGTTTTTCTGTGAGTAGTGCTAGAACCTGAGCAGTTGGTACCCATTTGTGTGTCTTTCTATAGATCACTTGTCCTTCTGCTGCTCTGTATTTGTCCTCCTTCTAGTCCTATTTATCTGGAATATTTTTGGGTTACTTAACATCTAAAGGATTAAAGGTTTTTAGGTTGAATGAAATTAATGCTCTCATAAGAGTTTTATGTTTTATTGGATGTTGTATTAAACCCTTTGCCCAAGTTCCTTGATTGTGTATATTTTGCCAGTAAAATTTTGTGTCATTTTAGCCTCTTAGCTGATTTGGTTAGAGCATGGTGCTTGTATCACTGAGGTTGTAAGTTCAATCCCTGTGTGGGCCATTCACTTAAGAGCTGGACTTTATGATCCTTTTGTTTCCCTTCCTACCAGGAATATTCTTTGCATATGGACACATTGAGAATATCTGGCTGGGGTTTCTCCTGTGCACCAAACTGAAGTAAAGGAACCTTTGGTCACCCCCAGCATTTCAGTGTTCTGGGGTGTTACAGCCCCGCAGACTCACAATGGCCTCTTGTTTCCATGAGGCCCTGCTGTGTCACACTGGCCCTTGGTTCCATGAGCATCTGGAGTGTCCCACAGGTTGATGACATTTGTCCTTGCTGCCCCTCACATCCCACTGCCCCAGGAACAGCCCCGAGCCACCCGGGAGGGACAGGCCCTGCTGTGCCAGGCCTGGGCTCAGCCCTTGGCCTTTCTGCTGCCTCCAACCAGCCATAAATGAAATTGTTAAACCAAGGCATCCTACAGTTCCGGATCCGTATACAATCCTGAATCAGATCACTTTTTCACATCGGTATTATTCTGTATTGGATTTGAAGGATGCTTTTTGGGGGTGTCTGATTACAGAAGACAGTAAACAGTATTTTGCCTTTGAATGGGAACAGGAGGAAAGAGGGAAGATGATAAAACAACAACTGACATGGACAGCTCTTCCCCAGGGATATACAGAGTCACCGGTTTTGTTTGGACAAGCTTTGCAGAAAATATTGTTTACTCTACTCTCAGGAGTTAAGTTGTTGAAAAAAAAAAAAAAAAAAAGTGTAGTTTGTAGAAAGGAAAGTCAAATATAATATTTGGGACACATTCTGACTGAAAGGTTATTGTGTATTGATCCAGAAAGAATAAAAAGGATTTTGCAAATACCATTACCCCAGACTAACAAGGAGTTAGGGCAGTTTTTGGGGTTAGTGGGGTATGGCAGAGCATGGATCAGGGATTTTTCTGTTGTGACTAAACCATCCAGCGTGTAGATTAGAGAAAATTTACGAGATACTGCCTGGCCTGAGGGAGAGAATGTGTTCATTGATCGGCCTTCAAAGGTGATAGAAGGGAGGCGGTTTAAAGGATACTCTATCATGAATGGGAAACAATTAAAAGAAGGGGGGAGGTTACCCCTACCTGGTCAGCTCACACAGCTGAGCTAAATGTGCTTATCAGACCCTGTGAATTATACCAGGACTAGACAGTGAATGTTTTTACTGAGTCTAAATATGCATATGGGGTGATACATGCAATTGGGAAACTGCAGGAAAAATGAAGTTTATTAACCTGCAGGGGGAAAGACGTTAGCCCGTGAGAACTTTTCTCTCGCCTATTGGAGGTGATGAATTTACCAAAAAGGGTGGCAACAATCCACATTAAGGGGGCACCACGCAGGGTACTCGGGGAGGAGGCAATGGGAGAAGGCTTCCTCAAAATGTATGCTGATACAGGTCTTTTTAGCCTGGCAAAGCGAGCTATTGAGGGTTGCTTGATTTGTGCTAAAACCAATAACAAAGTTACAAAGAAACTTGCCTGGGGAGGGAGGCCTTGGGCTGTACGTTCTTTCCAGAGATGTCAGGTGAATTTTACTGAAATGCCCCGAGTGGCAAAATTTAAATATCTTCTGGTAATAGTATGTCAATTAACAGGGTGGCCAAAAGCATTCCCTACTGTTTCAGCAACTACAGGATCAGTTGTTAAAGTATTTTTGGAACAAATAATTCCAAGATATGGGATTGTGGAAGCAATAGACTCAGATAGGGGAACTCATTTTATAGGAAAAATTCTTCAAGGAGTTATGACTGCATTAGGGATACAATGGAAGCTCCACACCCCCTGGCACCCCCAGAGTTCGGGTCGGGTTGAAAGAATGAATGGAGAACTAAAGAAACACCTTCTGAAGCTGGTAATAGAAACTAAGTTGCCGTAGGTACGGCTCCTAGCCCTGGCTTTGGGAGGAATAAGGGCCAGGCCCAGGGGAGATATTCAATTGATGTTTGGAATTCCTTACCCCTGCAATTCTCAGCCTAGTGGGGGGTAGAGATAAGTGATGTGTATTTGAAACGTTATGTGGCTCGGATACTGTCTGTTGTGAAATCTCTTTGACAGGAGGCTCAGCTGGCACAGACCCTGCCTTTGGACTTGGCTGTTCACAACATCCAGCCAGGAGACTGGGTCCTAGTTAAGGAGTGGAAAGAAGCACCGCTGGTGGTGAAGTGGCGTGGACATTTCCAGGTGTTGCTGACCACAGAAACAGTCATCAAGACAGCTGAACACGGGTGGACCCATCACACTTGGGTCAAGGTCTCTGAGGCCCCAGAGATTTGGACATCTCAGCTGGAGGAGAAGGACGGGAAGCCTCGACTGACACTCTGCAGGGGCGGACTGGAGCAGTAGCAAGTGTGTTGACATCGGGGGAAGCCTCGTGTGCCCACCCACAGACTGCCTGCTGAAATAGATTGTGTGGGCATCCCTGTCCTGTCAGATCTCCAGTCACTGGGGGCCAGCCCTTTGCTGTCACTGTTTTCTTTATGTTAAGCTGTTTCTGTGCCTTCACTCACCACAGGTGCAGAAGACAACGTGAAAGTGAAAATTAGGTTAGGAAATTACATGACACCATTAGAATGTTTCTCTTAATGATCTTACCTTTATATTGTCAGTAAGGGTAGGGCCAAGAATGGGAAAATATGTTTTTAACTTTAAGAGAAGAAGTAGCAAAACCTTTAACCTCAGCAATTGCTGGGTCTGTGGAGGGCCAGGGGGATCTGAAAACTGGCCATGGGTGGCCAGCCTGGTCGAACCTAAATGGTGGGTTAGCACCAAGTGAGGTCCATAATGGAACAGGATTTTGGGATGAAGAAGGAAATCCATGGCGGCTTCATTCTTCTGAAAGAGGCACTTATTGTCTAAATAGAACAGGAAGCATATATGTGGGAAAAAGTGTTTGTAACTGGACTTTATCTTTGGGTTTAGATTGTTGGACCCCCAACTGCCTTCCTTATAATTGTTCCAAATATCAAGGCAGATGGAATCAAACTCATGTTAAACTCTCAAATGGTAGCTGGGTAAAGTGTTCTGACCATAATTACCAGAAAGATTTGGAAGGCTGTAAAGCAGTGGAGAGGACTAAGTTTTTTTGACTCATTTTTAAGCTGCCCCCAAGGTAATTCCACAAGTAGGACACATGTTGTTGGTAAATATCAGTGGAAGTGGCAACACCAGTACAGAACTCAAACTCTTTTTAGGAGGTTCTGGTTCAAATCTAATAAAACAAATCTGGGGTGTAACTGCAGCTGGAAACCTCATGTGGGAGCATGGAAGTGCAAATACTGTAATTCCCATGGTGGGGCAACTATTGTTGGGGGACCACTAGGCCCAGGAAGCAAGCTGTATTTTGACCCCCCAGTGGATCATGAAAATTGGGAAGGTCCCTTTGCCAACGGGACCTGGGCTTTAAAGGGACATGACTGGATTTGTGGCCAACATGCCTATCACAGGTTACCCCCAAACTGGTCAGGGATATGTTATGTGGGGTACATCAGACCACTGTTCTTTCTGCTACCACAAGTTCAGGGAAATCAGTTGGAATCAAGGTATATGGTGATCTAATTAGGGAAAAGCGGTTAATTGATGTGTCCCTGGCTGGGGGGAGCACCCAAAAGTGGGGTGATGATGAATGGCCACCTGAATGAATTATACACCACTATGGACCAGCCACTTGGAATCCTCATGAATTAATATCAGGTGCCAGAGAACCCATTTATAATTTAAATCGGATAATTAGGTCACAAGCTGTCTTTGAAATAGTAAGTAACCAGACAGCTACAGCTCTTGACCTTCTTGCTGACCAATCTACTCAGATGAGAAATGCAATATTTCAACACCAGATGGTATTAGACAATTTATTAGCAGAAGAAGGGGGCGTGTGTGGCAAATGAAATAACTCAAACTGCTGTTTGCAAATAGATGACAATGGAAAAGTGACAAAACAAACAGCAAAAAAAATAAGAAAGTTGGCTCATCTTCTGGTCCAAACATGGAAAAGATGGGAATGGGACATGTTTTCGTAGTTACCTGGTGGACTGTAGGTTAAACAACTGCTTTTTTCCTCTTATACGCGGTAGCAACTCTAATCTAATCCCTTGCTTAGTACAACTTATTCAACATGTGATTAAAGGAATGCAGGTAATAGCCATGCCTACTGATCCAGAGATGGCTACAAAAGGACAGAAATTGATGTCACTGCAAATAATTGCAAAGCCAAACAGGACACAAGAACAAGAAATTAAGTCAATGAGAGCTAAAGTTTGTAAAGACAACTATTAAAAATAAAAGAGGAGGGATTGAGAGGAACGTATCATTTGTCTTTACAAACAAGCTGTAGATTTCTGGTAGATTCAGTTAGCACCTAGAGATAAAAGAAACAATGGGAGGGATGACACTGATTGATGAATGGAAAAAGAGATTTGCCTTTACAAACAAACTGTAAGTTTGCTAGTAAATGAAATTGGGTAACAGAAGATGAAAGAAGCAATGGGGGCAAAACTATGAATTCTATAAGAATTAAAAATGAAAAGGAAGGGTTATACATTAGAGGGGAATCTTGGGCATTCTGGGAAGTCTGTGCCTCTCAAGTACCTCAGCCCATGGGGAAAGAGAGAGGGAAAAGTGGCCGGGAAATTAGGATAAAAGGAGGCTGTGTCCTCCAAAAATCTGAGAGATCCCAGGGGAATGCCCCATGGCCTCTCTCTTTATTCGAATAAAGCAAAAAGGACTCCTCTCTCTCCTTTTTGGACATAAAGCTCTGGTGTTTGTGGATTAATTTTCCTTACATCTCTCACCTGGGACTGACAGCTCGTAATATGAAAATATCTCATAAATTTATCTTTAAAATAAAAATGTTTTTAAATATTAAAATTACAGTTATATTTTTATTAATTATATTATTATTATTGTAAATTTTAAAAATCTGTTTTTAAAATATTAAAACTGTATATATTATTGGCAACCAAAAATCTATTGGTCATTTGATTTAAGTTGCACAATTCCCATCATTCATTAAACAAGCTCTATTGGTTATTGATTTCTCCTTCTTTAGGATAATTCGTAATATTTGAAGTCAATTTCAATATCTTTATTACCATATTTTGCCCAGAAAGGGTCAAGGTGGGCACTTCGGGGTTCAGGGGGAAATTTCTGAGCCACATTTGGGGCAGTTTGGGGTCTGGGGAAAGAATTTAGAAGGAATCTGAGAGACAGGAGGACACCTAGGGGCATCAAATGGGATCTAAGAGAAAACTGAGGGATCCTGAGGGAAGGTCTGGGCTTTGGAGTGGCTCTTGAGGGTCCATGGGAGCACTTGGGGGTCAGGGAGGGGAATCTGGGGCCCTTCGGGTCCGGGCAGGCTCTGGGGGGGCTCGAAAGGCCTCTCTACAGTGCAAGGGATGATGGGAGTTGTAGGCGCAGGTATAATACAGTTTAATAGGGCCGTGGAGCATCATGGGAGTCCTAGGCGCAGCTGCAATGTCTGCTGGTCTGGCACGGGGCATGACGGGATATGAAGTCTCGGCTCGACTAGCAGTCTACAGAACCGTGAAGCCTTGTGGGAGCTGTAGTCCCGGAAGTGGCTCAGACGTTGCGTTTAGGGGTCCGGGAGGCCGCTTGGAGGGCACCTTTCTGTCCGAGCCGTGACTTCAAGTCCTAGAAGTGGAGCATGTATGGTTTGGGAGCATTTGGGGGAGCTTGGGGAGCTCTAACCAGGCTATTTAGGGCGCGGGGACGACAGGAATTTTAGGCGCGTGACAGGGTTACGAGCTGCTCTGAGCTCGCGGGGGATGAGAGGAGATCAATTCGCGGAAGTTGCTGTAATGGGCATCTGTGTGGTTGGGAGCATTAAGGGGATCTGGGGATGCTTTTGGGAGTTCCCGAATGGGAGCTGAGGGGGCTCTTGGGGATCATTTGGGGTCTGGGGGACAATTACGGGACATATGGGGGGGATTCCGGGGTACTGTGGGGCGCAGGGCATGACGGGCATTGTAGTCCCAGCTCCAATGGGGCTCTATGGGGCCGCGGGGCATGACGGGAGTTAGAGGCAGAAAGGAAAGATGGCGCCGACTCCAGGCACCACCCCCGAAGCACCGATCCCCAGCGCTGAACCTCCTTGGGGGCACCTTGGGCTGGCACACACCTGAGGAGTGTGTCTGTTTACACTGGGGAAAATTAGGAGTTTTAGATTGCGTCAAAAAATAAAAAAAGGAAACATCCCTCTGCCTGAGTGAAGCTAGTTTTCCAGACAAAGGAGGTCCCAGATGAGTGAGGACAGATGGGATGGGGTTGGGGAATGTGGAGCAAGGGTGTCCACACTGGGTCAGACCTCAAGGCACAGCTTCCCTGAGCAGGCCAGACCTCCTGAGGAGAGACCCTGGGTCAATATCAATCACAGAATGCTGCAGTCACCTCTACTCTGAAGAGAAAAGCAGTAAAACACATCCTTTAAAATTAGAATGTGTATTTCTCAGAAGCTCTTTGAAATATTTTGCCATAACTGGAGTAGGAAAACTTCCTGATGAACTGCCCCAGACCAGAGGGAAATCAAGGCACAGCTATGGTTTGTTAGGAAACCTCTAAAGAATACAGTCAGAATCAAAGTCCAAAGTTTCTTAAAGTTTTAATGGGTCCCACTGTGGTACACAACTGAGAAAGTGTCCCCAGGTTCCAGTTAGAGCAGGAAATTGGAGGCAGAGATGACAGATGGGGACAAAGAGAAGCCAAGTCTTGGTGCCCTGGGGCACAGCAGGGTCTGTGCCACCAAGGGCTGTCAGGAGACACCTTGTCCTGAGCCACTGGGGCCTCCTGGCACAGCCCCAGCAAGGCTGGGCACTGTCACCCCTTGTCCTGCCCTCAGCATCCCCCCCACATCCCAGTGGCCTCAGGGATCTGCTGGGACCAGTCCCTGGGGAGCCTTGGTCAGGAATGGCCCTGGGGGGCTCCTTCATGCTCCCAGGGACTGCAGGTTTTTCCAAGGACTTTGGGTTTTGCTTTTGCCTTGGAGTCTCTGAGAGCTTTGTGCAATCATGGCCTCCAATTATCTGCTTTAATTAGTCTCTTGAGAGCCTTTCTCAGTAACAACACTCAGTGGGGCTCATTAATGCTTCAAGATACTTCAGTTTTTTAAGGTACTTTCCTTTTTCCTTTCTTCTCTGTGTCTCTGAGTGGTTTTTGGGCAATCATGGCCTCCATTTCTCTCCTCCAAGGAGTCCATGAGGAGCCTGTGTTGGGGATGGACCTCAGTGGGACCCATTAATGTTTTGAGAAACTTTGGGTTTATTTTCTGACTTGGACTCCTGGAAAGGTTTGTGCAATCTCCTCTCAGGCCCTGAGGTTCAAGGGCTCAGCCCCAAATGCACCACGGGGCTCATTTTAAAAAAGCAAACCATGACAAACATGACAAACCATGGCTCTGCCTTGATTTCCCTCTGGTTGAGAACATATCCAGCAATTAGATTATTTTGGTTACTTTGGACTTTACATTTTTCATGACTGTTTTAATGACTAATCCTTTGTAAAATTCTAGAGATGTTTCTGGCAAACAAACATTCTGGCTGACTATCAAGATATAGTTTACAGGTATCAGTAGTAGTTTAGTGACATGGTTTTTCATTCTTTTTCCGTAATCTCATTTGGGTTAGGAACAATAATTCTGTTGGCCACAGAGCTGACACCTGTTTAATTCCAGAATAATGCCCCCAGGGTCCTTTGCTGTTCAGTTTTCCCGCGCTGTCTGTGGGTGACAAGGCTTGGTGGGGTCCTTTCCCCTCCAGCTGGAGAGGTGCCGGGTCCCAGTCCCTGAGAGTACCCAGGCTCCTGGATGGAATTGGTGTGGAAGTGCCTCAGTGTCACATCAGCCTTCACATGGAGCCCCAGGGATTAGAGCATTTTCCAAAAAGGCTGCTGGGATCAACAGGGAGATTTGGTCCTACAGGATCTGTAAAACAATATCCCATAACATCCACTTGTTCTCACACAGAACACTTGGCTGCAGGGACATATTCCCATCATTCTCACCCAGGGTTCAGGATTCAAACAGTGTTGTCTTTCCCCAGAGCTGTTCCTTCAGCTGTCCTGGGAAGTTCATTTGGCCTCTGCACCACACTCTGGGTCCATTATCAGGTGCATCCAAACCTTTTGTCTACATGAACAGCAGTGATTTAATGTGGATTTCCTCTTTTCACAGTTGTTTTAAAACTGCAGTATCAATAATTGTGCTTCCCTGCCATGAGGTTGAATAATGCAATTGTTCCCTATTGTTTAACAGAATTACTTCAATTTCTCCTTAATAATCTGCACCAATTACTCCTCCCAAGACATGAACACTTCAAGGCCAAGCTCGAGTGAGCATTTATCAAATCAAAGTGTCTTGGAGGAATCTGAACCCCCATTCCAGTATTGATAACTCTCATTTGCCTCTGATTTATCCTAACTAATTCTAATGCAACAAGGTCCAGCCCTGCAGCCTCTGGGGTGGCCCTGTCAGGAGCCATCACACCCAGAATAATTTCCCAGGCAGTCCAAGTGTCACTGTCCATGGCTGTATTTGCAAATTGGGTGCAGCCATGAACATTCAGGGTGTTTCCATTTCCCAGTGATCCCATTGTTAAGGGTATGGAGCACATCTCTGGGATGAGATTTTCATTGCAATAAATTCCCATCTCCTATTTTTTTTCAACTGCTCTTTTAACAACTCCTTCATCTGTTCAATCAATGCTGCAGCTTGCTGGTCTGGTATATGAAAAACCCAACAGTCTGACTCACTTTAATTTTCACAGGAACAGAGAAAGCATTCCACATCCTAGTGTCAGCAAACCCTATAAAAACTGCCAATTTCATCCTTTCTTCCTTCATTCGTGAACTCACAAAGTCCACCAGTGATGTTTGGGTCCTGGCCAATCATTTTCTGAAGAGTATTTAGTGTTACATCCTTCAGCAGCCAAAGCTAAAATGGCACAAATAGCACAGCTTCTGTGGGATGAAATAAGTAATGGATCAAAAGAGGCAAAAGAGCTTGCCAGAACTTGGAAACTGATAATTACTGTAATCGGCGAAATGAAGAAAGAATGTCATTCTGCCGCTGGAGCATTTGCTGCTCCAGGGCCAAACTTGCATATCCAATAAAGGTATTTGAAAATGACCTGGCATTCCTTCCTTTGCTCCGCCATCATCACCCCTGCTGGAAAAAGCAAAAGGAGATGGGTCACAGACAAACCAGAAATTTTTTCCAGCCCAGGACCCAGGCATTGTAAACCCCCAAGATGCACCGAGCTCAGCATAAAATGAACTGATGGAAACTGAGCCCGAGGGACAGGGACAAAATGAGCTGAGGAGTGGCAATCCCTCCACCACAACCTGCCCCTTGCACCTGCCGTCTGTACCCACCACTTCCTCCATCAACTCCTCCATCACCCACTGGCCAGTATACTCGGCAGGCAATGGGTGATCAATCTTTTTGGGCACTGGAGTTATTTAAGAAATTGCAGGACTTGGAACAACAACAGAAACTGCATGAGCAATTCATACGAGATGACGTGGCAGCCATGGATTGGCTGACAGAGACTTACAATACAAATATGGATGGAGCCAGGAACAACGATGATTCCCAGATAGGAAAGGACTGATAAAGGACACAAAGATTGAGGGTGAATTTATTCCAATGGCGTATAAGGTAAAAATTGGGAGGGGGGGGGGTGACAGCAATGCTGGGAGGCATCCAAATACATGGTTTGCGCTAGACTAGAAAATTATTTAAAAATCTAGACAGTTGGTTTTGCAGTATGGGTTAACATCTCCCTATACCCAAAACTTTATTGACAATATTTTTACTGGATCACTCTAAACTCCTTTTAATAGCAGGGAGATAGCTAGACAGATATTAACACCTGTGCAAGAGTTGATCTGGTGGACAGGGTGGTCTGATTTGTGTCTAATCACAACAGTTAATATTGGAAAATTGACCATGTTTAGGCCAGACCATAAGCAGATACTGAATCTCACCATATGGAATGCTACAAAGGCAAGGAAAATAAGAGATGTAAATCAGTTAAACCCAGAGTGTGATGATACAGTACAGTTTTGGGATGAATCTGCACATGTTCTAAACTCTTTGTTTTTACCCCAAGTTGCAGCAGGAAAGGCACTTAAGACACTCAACAAATTAGGATTCTGGACTGCTAAACAAATTAACCTAATCTCTGAAGTAATATCACAG